>JAODPA010143455.1:0-42813 GCA_025585075.1 Nepenthes mirabilis | reverse complement strand
ATAATAATAAATTTATATAAAAGTTAATTAGCAAAGATTTGTTTTATCTTCGAAAATGCAGTTCATCCAGATCATTTCTCAATCAGGAACAGCCTAATACCACGATTCTTCGAGTTCATTATTCGCGTACAATCGACCTTCTGTTGTAGTTGGTACAATAATAGCACTCTGATTTCCCTTCTTCAATCTTGCCATCCCTTACTGAGCCCTTATCTCAAAACCCAGCTGTATTTCTGAAAGTGCAGTAATCTTTCAACTGCTTGCTTCCTTCTCCTTGGTGCCGGAGCAATATCGCCTTCTGCATGGAGTGTGCAGAGGTGGAAGCGGAGGAAGTATTGAAGGTGCTTTCTTTTTGTATTTCTCAAATCAAATGGCGGCTTAAAAATTCCTCCAAGCGTCGTCTTGAAACAGGTTTTCTTTTTTCTTTTTTTTTTTGGCCTTATCTAATCTCACCTTACTAATATTTTCGTCAACCCTCCTGAATTTGTCGGGAGGTCGATTTCTGCTCAAGCAGAACGCTGTTTTGGGTAATTTTCGATGGATTTATATAGAGTATAGCTTCTGAGTTTAATTATTTAGTTTTTTTTTTTTCATAAGATGACTAGCATGGCCTTGTTCTGAGTCTACTAATACGAAATTTTCAAATAAAATGATTGCTAGTGCTATAGCCCCTCCCCCCATGATGGTTCTCCATATTGCAATTCTGAAGCAATGCTAGAGTGTAACACCGGCCGTTCATCTAAAAGCTTCATATTTTTGGGTTGAGCTTCTGTAATATCAGAGCATCTTTTAGAGCAATACCTATCGTCCCCACTTCGAATTCTACTAATTCACTTGCCATTACTTCATTAAGATCGTAAATTCAAACAATATTGTCGCCTCTTGAAGTACGACACTAGTATTTACATTCTTTATTTCTCTATTATATTGCTCAATATGTTCACAGATAACATCACTAATTTTGTTGGCTAAAATGGTTGCCATAAGTCCTTTTTAATAATATATAGTACAAGGACTGATTAGTTATTAGCGCACCAAGCATACCAAATATTAGCATTGAGGTACGTAAATGTAGTTAGTTGATCAAACAACTATTCAAAGTTCCTAGAGCTTGTTGTAGGGCTTGTAGTTGGTTGTTGGACTTGATTAATCAATCTTCATTGTTTAAAATGAATGATGCCATTTTTTTGTAATTGTCTAATTGTTATGAAGTTTTGTAAGTTGAATCAATTAAATTCTGTTTTTCTCATTCTATTTTAGAATATCCATTCACTGAAACTGATCCACTTCCATTTTTACTTTCCATAAGGGAGCCCAAGCCTTTTGTGTTTGTTCAATGGCTCTTCCATGTAGTTCTTCTGAATTTCAAATCATATTTAAGATGCTCTGTTTCTAATTATCTAATAAACCACTTAATGAAAGTAGATTATTTTTGCATTCATTTGAAAACTTCATGATCTGTTCTTGAATCAAACTTGAATCTTTCATCTCATTTGGCTATCACTCTCAATTACTTCAATTCAGATATTTATCTTATGGTAAAATTCCGTATATATATTTTTGAACATAATGAACCTATCCTCACTAATCTATTCATGTTGAAAAATAGAAACATATCTCTAATCTAAGACCAAAATATTCGAAGGAATTTTTAGACCAAACAAAAAATATGTAATTGCCAGGAAAGTTGTTCTTTTATTAACATCCAAAAATTATTTCTGATGTTATATGTACGTCATCTAATCAATATTTGGTCATGGAATGAAATATTAGCCAATATAATATCGGGATGAGGCTCCCAAATACAGATATTTCCTGATGCCATAAGAAATCATAAAATGTTGTTGTATCTGTAGTATATTAGTTGATATTCAAAATATTAGTTAATTTACTTGATATTTGATCGATATTTCTTTGTTAAATTACAATTTATAGTAAAATTTTTACTTATGATATATCCAATAATGATACATATTATGCAATATATCCTGTAGAGATATGATCACGTCTGATACTGGAATTTTTATCCATGCATTTGGCATTAAATATTAATGCAAAAACATATTTTATCTTTTCTAGTTAGAGGTTCAAAACATTTTATGGACATTAATATTCCATATGTTAAAATTTAAAACCATCTCCGTCTAAGCATACTAGTAGAAAGAATACCATAACTCTGGACTTTAAATAATTTATCGTTAACCATGTTAATGATAATAGACTATTGGTTATATAGAATGAAAGTCAATTTTTGCCAACGAATCATGAAATTCTATAGTCCTTACATATGATTTATGAATTTATTCAGAAGTGATTCATGAGACTATGTATAACAAAAATGGGTTTAGTTGGCTGAATATAGCCTATTATAGAAATAAACAACTCACACACACTCCTCCCCTGCCCCCCCCCCCCCCTAAAAAAGATCAATACACTAATCACTATTCATATTTATTGAATCTATTGCTAAAATATCATTATTAAACCCTAAAATGTTGGCAGTTGGCTTGTAAGCCAAGGAAAAGAAAGAATTGGTTAGATTTTTCGGATGATCCCCCCTAGGGCTGAAAAGAAAAATTTTAATCACCTAAATTGTTCAAACCAAGTCAAACTAAACTGCCAATGACGGTTTGACATATGCATGGTTTGGGTGCGGTTTGATTTTTTATTTAACTGCATTTTTGGTTTGGTTAGGATTTAAGAACACAGTCTGAATCAAACTAAGCCAAACCACACACACATATACATATAGAAAAATATATACATATGTAACATATATAAATTTGTATTTTAACTAAATGTATTAGCTATACGAATTTTTATTTTGCTTTTAAAACAACTTTCAANACATTTTAATTTTACCACTTTTTATTTTGTAATTGTCAAAAGATACAAAATATAAATAAAAATACTAAACGAAAACATGTCCCATGCATGTCTAAAATGTGTCTGAATGCATTTGAGCGTGTGGAAATTTAAAAAAAAAAAAAAGTTTGGACTCATGTTGGAGCATGTCAACACTTGTCGGGAGTGTTAGTGACTAATACTTTAACTTTGAGAGAGTGTCATATTAAATATAAGAAGGATTGTGCCCCGCATCTTACTGTGACTATGTTCCATAGGTTCAGCTGCCTTTATTTTTTCCTTGTTTCTAGTTAAGGCATTTTTGCATTTATGTTGCTGGTTGTCCTTGCTAGAGTTATCAGCATTGATGATCTAAATAGCGTGAAAACTGACATACTAATCATAAAGTTGCTCTTAATCCTGTAGCTTCTATATGTCATTTGAAGCAAAGATAGCGGATGCCACTTCCATATTAGTTAGATATCTAAGCTAACTGATGCCACTTCCATATTTTGATTCAAAGTACTAGCATGATGGCTTTACATCCTGGGCATGAGTATTTGCCAGCCCAAATTTCCATATAAAGGTTAAGGTTTTAACAAGGACTTTGCTCTATGAGGGTTAATCATAATGATTTCTCCCCTCTGAGATCTAAGAGAAGTTGGTGCAGACATTTGTGCAATGTGTATGTTTTGCACTGGCATATAGGCTGCTATTCCCTTGTTGGCTCACGAGGCAGCTTTGGATTGTTAAATTGTTTGGCATTTTTTGTAAGACTTGGGATTGTCTTGCTGATTTGGAAGATTTTTCTGAGGAAGAAGTAAAGCAAGTAAAGATTAGAAATGGAAGGAGTTCATAAAGTTATGCCAGCCACAGAGCCACCACATCATGGAGTCCCAGGGAGGGGGGGGGGCCCATGGCTACACTTATACAGGTCTTTCAGGCTTCTGCCCAACCAATGTTGTTAACCCTCAACCAAAAGTAAGTTTTAGATAGTTGGGGATGGTCCTGTTGTGCTCACAATGGGAATAGCTGAAATGCACAACTATCTAACTTCATAGGCTAGTTTATCATAGGCCCAGATATAACTGTCACACTCCCCTTCTCTCTTTTTTCTCTCCTGCCTCTCTCTTAGTCACCTCCCTTATATTTTAATGATATTATAAAACAATTTTATGTCCTCAATTACACAATTTTGTGTGTCTGCTCTGATCTTCATAAATGAGAAGAAATATGTTGAAAGGAAAATGTAAGAATGCATTTCCATTTCTAAGTTACACAAGATACTTCTGCTTCTGCCCTACTTTCAAATCTTTCCACTTCTATTTAAAATGCATATATTTTATAATTGATTGAACGACTATATCAAATCTTAATACGTTTCTTTTATCTTGTTCTTTGCTAGAAGATGATAAGCTTGCTGAATTAATCTGTTGATAATTTACTAAATTATCATATAAGGCTACAGCTTATATTAAGAACTAGGTTTCTGGGTTTCCGTTAGAAAAATAAGTTAAATTACCTTGTAAATATCGTATTGTTGAGGTAGAAGTTTGAAATGATATTGCCTTGATTGTGCAAAATGGCATAAAGGAATTCATTTAGCTAATGATAGTGGGATTAAGGCTTTGTTCATGACTTGATGTAGATGTTATTTTATTGATGATCCCTGTTGGTTTTTACTGTCATCATGCATTTAATGTGATATATGATATAACCTTCTTTATGTGGGTTACCTGTCACTTCTCCTTCTTTAGTGTTTTCTGGAGTTTTGGAAGATATACATGAATTGAGAATCAAATCTTTGCTTATTGTGCTATTATTGAGAAATTTATCTTTCGTCAATGATAGCACTCCATGTCATGGATGAAAATATTGGTATTGGTACTGGCTGCAGTCATATCGGTATCGATAATATCGGGTGATATATATTAGTATTGGACATACTAGAAGCTAAATTTGTTTTGCAAATCGGAATCTAGGAGCAACTAGCAGCTAATATATCAGGAAATTTTTGGTATCGGGATATGTTGTCTTTTCAGTAATATATTGTGATTGTATTATGGTATGGAAAAATATTGGTACTGGGGGACCTGATATCTATATATATCGGCTAATATTTTGCTTCTCGGTAGACATTTTTATTCCATGCTCCATGTACTTTATTAGCATAAATAAACCTCTCCATATGCTAATAGAGCTTACTCGTTTCTCTATGCTTTAGGAAGAGTCAGCTACTTTTAAGAAGCTGCGGGTAATGGTTATTGAAGATATGATATACCTGATAAATATTGGAGAATTTGCTGAGTATGTTGCATGGAGTTTAAGCTCAGAAGCGGAACTTTTCTTTGTAGACCTTGAACAGGATCCTCCAGAGGTAGCTAGTTGACAGACCAAAATAGTATGCAATATATATTTTTTAATTTCCATGACACTCACTTTCTTTTGTCCTGTGCAACTCCGTATGTCCCCATTTCAGATGATAACAAAACCAGGTGAAAGCTTAGTGGCAATGCAGCTGCTGTCAATTCAGAAACTGTTCTCTTCAGTATTTACTGTTAATGGAGTAAACAATGATGTGCTGCATTTTCAAAGGGAAAATGATGTGGCCACTGCCAAATCTGCTATTACTGAGCATGACCATGCCCAGTTTTCTCTGCTTATTGATATGAGTGTCTGCATGAAAGATTCCAAGCTTACCATACCAACCTTAAATGGGTAACTCCTTACCTTAACTTGCATTTATTTTTGTCTTTATGATCCATGTGGTTGCTGGCCATATCCCATTTTAGGAGTGTTAAGCATTCTTCAGTTCAACACATTGCCTCTGGTTGTAGGTCACTGTAAATGTTCCAGCAAGAGATTCAACTTGTCAGCCTTATACGTAATTTTTCATAATGTTATGTAATATTAGTACCCTTGTTTTGAAGATTGTGATTGTTTGTAATAGGGATTGATTAGATTTAGGGATGTCATTATGGGATATCCGTTGATTATAATTGATTGTAATTAGGGAAAGGATTTGATAATTTAATGAAAGAAGATAACCGGTAGTAGCATTTAGATCAAGATACAATTTTGTCATGGGTATTATTTAAGTATTCTAGGGTTTGTCAAATTGACGGTTTCTTGTAGCGGAAAATTCTTGGAAGGGATCGTGTGTTAACTTGTTGCAAGTGGCTTGTGAACAGCCCTACTTGCGAAATCCTTTGGGTGAAAATCTCTTGGTGGCTTTCAGTTGATTTTCTTGGTAAAATTGTTTCTCTTGTTGTTGTTCCTCAACTTTGACTTCTTCCTCTTCAAGTATTCTCATCTTCGATTGTTTCACATTGCTGGAGCCATTTCGATTTCAACTGATCCATTGATCTGCTTCTTCATGTATTATTCTTTTTGTGTGCAGATTTGAATTTTGTTTGGTTTTGTGCGCCACTAACCCTAATCAGTAGTGTCTCTCACGTGTTCATTTGTTTGGGAGTCTCTTGTGCCGACTTTCTGAAGTCCTACGTTGTGCACGTGTTCTTTACATGGCTTATTTCCCCTTTTGTGTTGATTTTTTGGCATTGTGGGTTTACTCCTCTTTATTTATTTATTTATAAATTATTCATTTTAATGAAAATAATTGTTGCACATGAGAGTTCTAATTTATAATGTTTGCTAAAGGAAAAGAATTATGGAGTTATTTATATGGATTATCTAAAGCCCCAATTGAGTGAAAGGAGCTTAACTAATGAAAAGGTAATGATGCTCGCATTGTATCTTGGTTATTAGGTCCAATTGAACCACATATGGATAGTAATCTTTGATCTTTTACTATTACTAAGGAAATATGAGATTATCTGAGGTATATTTATAACAAAGAAAATAATGCTTGGAAATTCTAATTAAAATTAGTGATTACGGACTACAAACAAGATAATCTTTCTATGAACAATTCTATGCTGGATTTATAAATTTATGGAGCGAATATACCGGGATAGTTTACTCTAAGGTTCCAAAGGCTGTACTTGCAGCACTAAGAAGTTCATCTTGAGAGCCTTAGGGGTCGATTTATGATGATACTAATACTAGAATTTGAGACTACATGAGTTGGATTGCGGAATCATGATCCTATTCCATCCTTAGCTTAGGGAATTTCTTTGAGAACGTCGTGTAGCCACATAGCTTAGTATGACACAAGAGATAGTACCTCTTGAGATGGTTGATGCAGCATATGTTGCTTCAGGAAGAGGAAAATTCATGCCTTAGTCTCAGTGTTATTGTTGTAAGGAATTTAGGCATGTTGTAAAGACTTATAGCATGAGATTCTACAAAAATTGTGCAAAGGAGGGTCACATCAGCAAGGACTATGGTATACGGCCTCTAAATCGACTGGCTTATGATTTGCATGCTGCTGTCTTGGGCATTTCTTTCAATGACCCATCATCTGAAGCACTTGTTCGCATTCTATCACACCTGAGATGGTATAATAGATAATTGTCTTCGCTTTTTTTTTTTTTTTTGCTTTAGGCCTTCAAGGTAAGCAAAAACTACTTTCTTAGGTTAGTTGATTCTTCTGTGTGAAATCCTATGATTCGTGGTGTAGAGTCCTTACATGATGTTCACAAGTATAATGGTGAGTAGCATATCCAAGGTGCCAATGGCAGTTTTCTTCCAATCATAGCTGTTGGAAATTTGGAACTCTTTTCTAAATAATATATTTGTATCACTAGAATTATTTTCCAGTTTTATTTTTGTTGGAAAATTAGTCTTTTGTTGGAAAATTAGTCTATAACAATTGTAAAATTCACTTTAATTGTAATAGTTATCTAATGCAAGATTTAGTATCAGGAAAGGTAATGGTGAAGGGGCCTAAAGTGGGATATCTATTTCCTTTCTAGTTTTTTATTTCTAGTATTATTTTTTTAGCTTGTTTGCTACTACTAATGATGATATTATTTGGTATAATAATTTAGGCCGCTTTAATTCAGTTATTTTGACCTATTTTATGAAATATGATTACTTGGGCAATGATGCTTTGTTTTCATCTCTTATATGTCATTTGATTGTGTTTCTTGTAAACTTGATAAAAGCAAAGCTTTATCATTTCCTTTGCATGGTTGTCATGCTTCTGTAAGCTTTGAGATTATTTATATCGATGTGCAGAGCATGAGTTCAGTCACTTACCTTGCTTAGTATAAGTATTTTGTTATGTTCATTAATGACTAGTTGTTTTACTTGGGTATATTTTTTTCTATTCAAAAGCTGAAATGTTTTAATTTTTCAAGCTTTTGTTGCCTTTGTTGAGTCACAGCTTTCCACATGTGTTAAGATCTTATGCTTTGACATTGAAGAGAATATATGTTGGATAATTTCCTGGCTTATCAAAACAAAAAAAGGTATTATTTTTCAATATTCTTGTCCTTACATTTCGCAACAGATGGCGTAACTGAACGTAAGAATTGTCTTCTCTTAGACGTTATTGGTTCTTTGTTGATTGAATCTTCTATATTTACTAAATATTGGGTTGAACTATTGTTTATAGCTGTTTATTTAATCAGTCGCTTACCTTCACAAATTTTACGTTATGACTCATCATTTTTACTTATCTAGTATTACCCTTGACTGCTACTATTTTTATAGATTTGGTTGTGTCTGGTTCATTTACCGTTAACTGAACATCACAAGTTTGCTGCTAAGCAACCATGGATACTACCTTTGTACCTTTATCTTACACACAAGCTTGAATTCAAATATGTTGGTAGCAAGTCATGCAAGAAGATCTCCAAGCCTTTTAGGAAATCATGCGCGGGACATAGTACCTTGTCCCAATATGGTAAAGCTTATTGGTTATAAATGGGTATATGCTATTAGACTTCGACTAGATAGCACTATATATAGGTATAAGGCACGCCTGATGGCTCTTGAAAATAGCAATATGAGTAGACCTTCGCACCTATGGCCAAAATGACTACCATGCGCTCCATTATTACTCTTGCTGCTTCAAAAAGTTGTCCTCTTCAATAGATGAATGTGAAGAATGTATTTTCATATGGGGATCTCAAGGGAGAAATCTACATGATTCCTCCAAGCATGTTCACTTATTTTACCTCTGAGGTTTGTTGGTTGGAGCAATTTCTGTAAGGACTCAAACAAGCTCCACATGCATGGTTTGAGAAATTTTGCACTATTCTTGATTTTAAATTTACCTAATGCCAATATGAAATCTTCTATTGGGATTGTTATGTTTGTTGCCTATGTGGATGATATTGTATAATTATTGTTTATTTTAAATTAATTGAGCAGCTATAATGATTTTTCAAGAATTTATTTCATATAAAAGATCTTAATCTTTTGTACTATTTTCTTTGTCTTGAGGTGCATTTTACTCCTATTGCTGTACTTTTGCATCTGTATAATTATACATAGGAGATATCACTTTGACTAGTATTCAGTTAGGAAATTTTGTCCTTACATCTATGGAGGTAAATTTAAAACTTCGACAGAAGAAATGAGAAATTATTATACAATCCATCCATGTATTAGCAACTTGTTAGCATTCTGAACTATTTGATGATTACGAGGTTGGATATTTCATTTGCAGTTTAGCAGATCAGTCAGTTAATGCAGGCACCTTGATATTCTCATCTCGCTATGGTACGACGTATTATTCTCTGTTGTAAGGGTACCTCTAGTTGATTGTTATTCTTTCCTATAGGATTATCTTTAAAATTAACGAGCTTTTGCAACATTAACTAGGATGGATGTGTGGATACTCGCCGTTCAATTACTAGATGGTGCATGTGCCTTGATGATGCTCTTATTTCTTGAAAGTAGGAAGTAAAAATGTGTTTCGAGGTCCTCTACTAAGTTTGAGTATTATGCTATGTCATTAGCTTGCTTAGAGATTGTGTGGCTTAGGGGTTTGTTTGCTAAACTCGGCATTATTCAATTTGACTTTACTCTACTTCATGCCGATAACACTAGTGCAATTTAGATTACCTCCAATCTGATTTTTCATAAGCACATCAAACATACTGAAGTAGACAATTACTCCATTCACGAAGCGTTTGACTACCATGTGATTACTCTTTCACACATTTTTACACATCTTCAGACAATTGATGTGTTCACCAAAGCTTTACCTTGACAATGACATCAATTTTTGATTTACAAATTAATGCTTTTTAGTTGACCAGTATCAATTTGAGATGTCAGTGGTGTACATAATACTACATAACATAATGTAAAATTAGTTTCTTTATTTAGGAGATTGTGATTGTTTGTAATTACGGATTGATTAGATTTAGGGCTATAATTATGGGATGTGCATATATTAGAATTGTTTATCATTAGGAAATGTTTTGATTACTTGATGAAAGAAGTCTCCACTGTTAGGGGCATTCAAATCAAGACACAATTTTGTCAGAACTTATGCAATGTATATTTCTAACAGCATGCTCTTCAAACCTTGTTTCCTCATTGAAACTTGCAGATGGTTTATTTTTGAAATCATGGGTCGGTCAATATTTTTGTTTTCCAGGAAGATTATAAAACATGGAGGATTGCATGTTTGCTCAGAAACTTATGCTTGCTGCCTAACTAGATCAATGGATCTGCATTGCCTCACTCCTGTAGTGTTACCTCTTAAGTCTTAACTATTACTGATATTTTATTGTCAAACTGAAAAGGGCTCCTTAACGGACCCTTATGTTGTCAGATCTTTCCTTTTTCTAAATTATTATGGATAACCTAATGCTGGAAGGAGGGAACTGGCAATTAGAGATTATTAGGCAAATGGATAATTCCTGATGAACTCTGGTTGGTAGCGTAGATTCATCATATTTTCAATTATTCATCCATAATATTCACTATTATTTAAGAGATCATGGCAACTAAGTTCTGTTGGAGGACTGTCCTAGATCTTTGAGTCGTACGTGAGATATCCTCTTTGGAGCCTAAATTTCTACCTTTCAATGAAAGGGAGAATGATGGTTTTTATCCAATTCATAATTGACCTCATAATTGCAGCACCATGAAAGCAACCGAACTAAGCTAACTTTTTCCAGCCCATCTCATCTGTGAATTGAGAAAGTGCATTATGAGGAAAGGTAAGTCCTCCCATGTAGTTTCTGATACGAAAAATTGGACCATTGAATAAGCACTTGAAACAAATTCTTACTATGCCTTAGAATAGTCATGGCCAAGACAGTCTCTAGCTGCACCATTTGGCCATCTGCTCCTAAGTATGATAATTAAGTGCCAGGCGAAACCGAAGACCAGACATGCTTTCTAAGCAAGGAGACTTGGAAGATTGTGTGGACTCTGGCAGTAGAATGCAGATCAAGCATTTAAGTTACTGTTTCCACCTTTTCCAACACCTTTTAATGCCCATAAAATTTAGTGGCAAGCTTCAAGTTCTTTATGAGAGCCAAAGATGTTTGCCTATAACGCTGCAACTTCAGATACAAGTCACCCAACACAAAGGCCCTCTCGTTCTTTTTTAATCTGCAAGTTGCTTCATCCTAGTTTGAGCCATGACTAGTTGTTCCTCCAACAACGTGGTCATGTGTGGCCTTTCTGGTATCATGTCTCCCCAAAGAAGCAACAGAGTATAGTAGGATGCGTCAGAGAGCCAGCTGTAGTGGAGGGTGACCACAACAAACTTGAAAAGTTGTGAATGTGGGTATTGTACCAGCATTCCTCCACAGTTAATCACTTATCCACTGGTGAGGTTTTTGTTAAGTGATGCTGTAGAGTCCCACATCGGATGGGGAGGTGAACGAAGCACGCCTGATAAAGGGTGTGGATACCTCTTCCATTGGCGACGCGTTTTGGGGGCCCGTGAGGGTCTGCCAGGAACAAAACCGTGAGGCGCCCTGTGACGGCCTTGGCGGCAGGGGACGGTCCAAAGCGGACAATATCGTCAGTGCGGATGCTCCGGGGACGTTACAAATGGTATCAGAGCCGGGATCCGGTCCGGTGTGCCAGCGAGGACGCTGGGTCCCCAAGGGGGGTGGACTGTAGAGTCCCACATCGGATGGGGAGGTGAACGAAGCACGCCTGATAAAGGGTGTGGATACCTCTTCCATTGGCGACGCGTTTTGGGGGCCCGTGAGGGTCTGCCAGGAACAAAACCGTGAGGCGCCCTGTGACGGCCTTGGCGGCAGGGGACGGTCCAAAGCGGACAATATCGTCAGTGCGGATGCTCCGGGGACGTTACAGATGCACCTCAAATAGTTCTTCAAGCACCTATTGACCCTCCCAGTTTTATTGAGTGTTAGGTAGTACTTAGGTGTAGTTGAGTTCTCACCCACTTAAATGACTACTTCTAGAAAAGGCTAGTGAACACTTTATCTCTATCTGATGTCGTGCTTTTAGGAGATCCATGCATCCTGAATATGTGACCATTACTTGCAGCTCGTGAAGCAGTGAAAGAGGCTAAGGGAGAGGAAGTGGGCATACTTGATCAATTTGTCTGCTACTTCCAGAATGCAATCTTACCATCTAAGTTTGTGATCCCTCTATGAAATCCAAGCTATATGACCCCGAGATTGAGAGGAAAGGGACAAAGGCTACAAGAGACCTGGATACGGAAGATTCACCCCTATGTTTCTTTGGCAAGTTTCACACTGTTTTACTCACTTTTGTGCATCATTCTTTACTTTTTTCCAATAAAAATCGGCTTAAGACTGTTAAAAGTACACAGTACATCAGAATGACCTCCCTCTGCCAAGATATGTAATGTGATAAGCTTATATCTCAGTTCCCCAATTTTGCTAATCACCAACTCCCCTGGACTTGTAATGTGATCAGTTTATGTCTCAATTCCCTAATTTTGCTAATGAACAACTCCTCCTTGCACCTAAGCGAGCCTTGTACCAGAGTAAGGAGGTTTAGCAGTGGCATCAGTGAACATGTAAGTTAAATTTTTTTAAGCTAGGCAGCTAGCTCATCATTTTCATAACTGGCCTCTATTCCTTCATCGTAATATCTGTAATGACAGATATATCAAAATACATCCTCTTCTGCTGCCTTAACAAAGCATCTGCAACGTTATTCTCCTAGTATATTGATTCTGGTAGTCAAGCCCCAGCAGCTCAGACATCCCTTGTGTTTTAAATTTGTAGTTATCCTTTCCTCTAGCAAATATTTCAATGATATATGGCCTCGTCTTTATGATAAAAGGTTCTCATACAAGTAATGATCTATTTTGAAGAATGAGAGAATTGCTAAGAATTTTTCTCATACACAAAAGACCGCTGTTCTTGGACCTATAGACTTGCCAGATGCTATAGGCCTTCACCTTTGCTTTCGCTTCTGCATCAACAAAGCCCTCATACCTCCATCGTTGCATCACAATCAAAAACAAAAGGCTTTGGAAAGTCTAGTAAAGCCAACACTTGTGCATGTGTAATTGCAGCTTTGAGTAAGTCAAAATCAAGCTCTTCATCAGAAAACTAGAAAAAAGCTATCCTTCTTAAACATATCAGTTAAAGACTTGCTGATCAGTCCATACCCTTGTATAAACGTTCTGCAGTAACCTGTGTGACCAAGATCTTAAATCTTTCATGGTTTTTGGTTTAGGCCAGTTAACTTTGGCAGCGAACTTGTCTTGGTCAGTAGCAACTTCATCACCTGAAGTTATATGACCACGGTACTGTATTATTGTCTGTACAAATGGACATTTTTTATCTTTTTTGCAAATTGTTTCAAAATTCTTAGAGTTTGGGAATTTTGTACAAGATGAGACAAGTGGGTTACAAAGGGCGGGCCATAAATCAGAATTCCATCAAGTAAAACCAAAACAAAGTTTCTGAGGAAAGAGCAAATATGCCATTCTTAAGTGATTAGTAGGTAGCAGGAGCATTAAGCCAGATGGTATAACCCTGATTCAAAAGTAACTATGGTAGTTTCTGAAAGCAGTTTTGTGGACATCCTCCTCCACTGTTATTTAGTGGTAACCAGCTTTGAGGCCCAGTGTGGAAAAGAATTTGTCCCACTGCACATCTTCTAAGAGTTCATCAATAATAGGACTTGCAGACTTTATTCTTGACAGTAATGCAGTTTAG
Organism: Nepenthes mirabilis; assembly: GCA_025585075.1. Taxonomy (NCBI): domain Eukaryota; kingdom Viridiplantae; phylum Streptophyta; class Magnoliopsida; order Caryophyllales; family Nepenthaceae; genus Nepenthes; species Nepenthes mirabilis. Next base: position 28,921 of record JAODPA010143455.1, on the reverse strand, counting down.
CTGCCTACAATCAGCACAAGGCCTCTATGTTCCATCATTCTTTCTGACAAATAACACAGTGGAATCAAATGGACTGCTAGGCTGACTAAGAGAGGATTGAAGCATTTCTTGCTCCAGGTTTTATATTTTCATCATTCTGAAAGTATGAGATTTATAGGGTCTAACATTGACTGGTGAAGAATTTTGAAGGCTATAATATGGTCATGTTTTTGGGGAAGAGGAAGAGATTTGGATTCTTAATAATTGTCAACATACCCATCAACTATGGTTGCAAATACTTGAGAATCCTCAACTTTGAGGGAAAAATGTTGACACATCATGCTATGCTGAGATGTCTTGATTAACTTCTGCATGCCTTTTTAACTCATACGTCTCAACATATTGTCCTCCTTGATGCCTTGCATTGCAACTCAATATGCTTATCATCCTTCTCAAAGGATAGCTTCAGATTCCTTAAATCAAATACTATAGGACTAAACTGAATCATCCTGTCAATACCTGGGACCATGTCACAGCCTCTGAATTCCCAAATCAAGGATTCTGATCTCTGTAGAAAATGAATGACCTTGCATTGATCAACTAAACCAGAGAAGTATGCTTACTCTCCATTTTCTCTCTCATTTTCCCCAGCTATTTTACGGGGGAATATGCTGCACACTACTTGAACAACATAGCATCTGTGGAACTATTAGTACTTCCACCGGCAAAAATGTTAAGCTTCTATCCCTTAGAACCCCTTATCTTCATTTTATTTTTTTCCCCAGACAACCAGAGAGCATTGACAAAAATCCTAACATCAAATTCTGATTATTCTTGCTGCATTTCTTCCTCAACACTAGTGTTCATCATAGCCAGGTTCCTTCTCATCTTGAAGGGATATGGCAGCCAACAGTATATTTTTCAATAAATTTGAAGCAAAAGCTTGGCTTCTACGATCAGACTGGAAGGCTTATTTAGGTTTCTGGTTCTTTAAAACATATATGGGTAAGTTCTTAGAAGTGGATGCTTTTCTGTAGATTTGTTGAGAAAGAATTTTGGGATGCTTTTGGAAATGGAGGGGACAGCAAGATTTGCCGAAGAAGATAACTGGGTTTTATGGTAATATTTTTATTTTTAAGAAGGGATTCAAAAGAAGGTTCTTGAAGTTTGACCATTTCAAAGGAGTGGGTCACGTTTGAACATTTTCACTGCAGGCCTTAGTTCTTCCTTGAAATCACTAATGAAACTTGAGACAAAAATGCCTTTCAGATAGATTTGGATTTACTTGCTGCTGTTCTTGGTCCATCTCCACACTGCCAGTTTGATTCAACTTCTTAAATGCCTCCACATGGTCAGTAAACTGGCTTTCCCCCAAAACCTCGTACTTCCTCCTAAAATGCATATCACGATCTCACATCTTTGCTTATAATCATACCATGGTGATGATGTTTCTGATTTGCCATCAAGCAACATTGTGGTTTCAGGAATTTGACAGAAATGGAGACATTTCTCTCCTATGATCTGGGACTTGTCCCATCAAAGTTGGGATATTGAGCTTTGGAATGAGGTGATGGAATATGTTTTTAGGCTGAAAAGAATCAACAGGCTCAGAAATTCTTGGAAGGGAATTCTTAATTGGTGGCTGAATGTGAGTGGGAAGAAGCCCATCAATATTTTTAGTGGGAAGGTTTTCCCTGACAGGCAGGTTCGTGATTTTTTTTTTTCTCTTACATTGGTTCATGAGCTGGGCAAACTGTAAATCTTGTGCTTGTCCTTTTTGTCTGATAATTGCTTAAAGTTTAATATATGCACTTGTGTATCTAACATAATCTTCTACAAAACATCCTGTATTTGTTGAATCTGATATTGAGCATAATTTCACTACCTCCTGGTTCATCAGAAACTCATAATCTTGATTTCTTTCTCGAGCCATATCAAATTCCCAAGAACAAGCTTAAGGCTGCTCTTATTGGAATGCCAGCATATCAATAAATGCCTTGTAACAGAATGGCAGTTGTTACGACTTCTAAGATACAGTTATAGCTTCTGAGTAGCTAAATTAACAGAACACTACTATACGTCTCACTATTTCTAATCCATCATCACAGTCCTGCTCATCAATCCACCTGAATCAATTATAATGCAGTAGGTTGTGGAGGTTACCTAAAAGGGAATGGCTACAAGCTCACATTGATTCATTCTTACGCTATTCACATGAGGTTGGAAAATCCAAGTAAGCTGAAATTTGGCATCATAGACCACTTAGAAATGGATGGATGTACTTAAAGCCTATGTATCCAAGGGATGTGAGTGGGAATTTGGTATACTTGAGGACCAAGTTGGAGTTTTACTGTAACATCAGTGGGGCAACACTTTAGTATGAGGTTATTAGTTTATGATGATATATTTTATTTAGTCCACACTGCATAATTACTACAACCAAAGACTAACATTACCAAAGAGTTGTGTGCCATGGAAAAGTCTGTCATATATTCAAACCATGGAACAACCTTTTTTTTTTTTTTTTTGGGTAAGGATCATGGGCTTAAAAATCAGTGTCGATGTTAATAATGGTTGCGGCCTTATCGTAATTGGTAGTATCGTGCGTTATGTATCTGTATCGGATAGATCAAACATATTTTTCTTTCATGACCGCATTAAATCTGAGTTGTTTACTAAATGTAATATATTAAATCATATTTTATATACTTGAAGGATTTTAGTAAATTTTAACTAGTTGAATCAACATTTAACAAGAATGTTACTCTGGCAAGTAACAAAATGACAAGTAATATAAAATAAAATTAATTCTAGTTATAACTCGACAATAAACAACAAATATCATAAGAAAATACGAGTACACAATAAAAGTTGAAGTTTGTTAGAGTATTAGCGATGAAGAGAGAAAAAAAAAAAAGAAACTTACACTAGGGTTATGTCCATTCACGTATTTATAGGATTGTTTATAAGTATTAAAAATACTAAGCTACTATTGCAAAGAATATACGATAGAATATCCTAAAAGTATATTCTAATAGTATATCTTAACTCTTGACGTATTTTGATACTCTACTTTTCCCTCAAGTTAAATTGTAGATATTGATCATGCCTAGCTTGTTATAAATATACCTCGAATTCTAGTAAAAGACTTGGTAAAAATGTTTGTAAACTGATTTTCAGTCCTTACATGACGAATTTAAATTATGCTCTGTTGAAAATTCCAACGAATAAAGTAACAATCTACCTCAATATACTCTATGCATTCATAAAATATTGGATTTAATGCAATGTGGATTACTATTTGATTATTGCATCATAATTGAGAAGGCTCAGAACTCTTATAACCAAGAGATTTAAGTGATTGTTAAAGTTATATAACTTCATAGTTATCATATATCAATACACGATATTCTGATTTTGCACTTTACCTAATTATCACATTTTATTTCTTACTTTTCCATAATACAATATTTCTTTTAACAAAAACCCAATAGCCGATGGTAGATTTTTGATTAATAGGCGGCCCAGGCCAATCAACATGAGAAAAATCATTGATCTAATTGTGATGATAATCACTGTAAAGTAAGTCTTGCCTTGGTGTACTATTAAGATTTCTCATAATACATATCACAACTCCCCAATGAGAAACACGAGAAGAAAAAATTAGCTTATAACACTAGTTGAGAAGGCAATATCTAGACAAATTACAATAAAATAATTGAGTTTATTGACTAGTTGTTGGTGCTTTTCTAGTTCAATAAATATCTCCCCATCATCTGATAATAACTTAATTTTTTAGATCCGTGGTTGCATCATAAGGTTTTGAGTTCACCATACCAATTTCTCGAAGTAAATCCATAGTGTATTTTCTTTGGGAAAGAAATATGCCACAACAACACCTGGCAATCTTAATGACCAAAAAATAACGCAAACTTTTAAGTTGTTTGGTCTGAAATTGATTTTGAATAGACAATTTTAGATCCACAATGCTAATACTATCATTACTAATAATAGCAATATCATCCATGTATACAACAAGAAGAATATACCCTATACTGGAGTGGTGATAAAATATAAAAGTGATCACTATTAGAACGAGAAAGCCCAAATTTATATACAACTTCATTAAATCTGTCAAACCACGCTCAAGGATACTGTTTTAAACTATACAAAGATTTATTCAGTTGATAAATATATCTAGACTCTCTTTGAGCAATAGATCCTGGAGGTTATTCTAAATAAACATCCTCTTAAAGACCATAATATAAGAAGACATTCTTAGGATTTAACTTATGTAAAGACTAGGGATGAGTCGCATCCAAGGAGATGAATTGCCTAATAGTAGTTAACTTGGTGATCGGAGAAAATGTATTAGTGTAGTCCTCCTCATACTTTTTGAACATACCCTTTGGCCAGTGGACGGGCTTTAAACCGAGTTACAGAACTATTTGGATTGACTTTTATAGTATAAACCTATTTACACCTAATGGATTTCTTACCTAAAGGCAAAGCGACTAGCTCTTGAGTTTGATTATGCTCAAATGTAACCGTTTTTTTCCTCTGTAGTAGCTCGCCAACCAGGACGAGAAATAGTCTCAGGTACGTACACTAATAGAGTCTAAGGTAAGCACAAAAGCCCATTTCAAAGATGAAATATCAGCATAAGATAATGTAGCAGATAAATGATATTGAGTACAATTGTGATGACCCTTCTGCAAAGCAATTAGAAGGTTTAAATTGGTTCCTTAATTAGGAATAATAGTATCGATAGTCAAAATCACTGGCTCAATAGTAGTTGGCTCAAGATCGACTCTTGGAGATGAATCAAATGCTTGACGAGGACCACGAACATATATCTGAGTGATTGGAGGACAAATATGCATATGTGATAGTGGTGTAGGAGATACAACCATATGAATAACCTCATATATAAGAATATTGTCCTCCGGAGGAATAGTGAAAAATGGACTCTCTGATGACATATTGGGATAAAAATGTGTAGACTTATAAAATGCGACATCAGAAATATCCAAACTTTAGAGAGAAACATTGATACCCCTTATGAGTACGAGGATATCCAAGTAATATTCACCGTAAAGTCTTAGGATTAGTCTTGGTCACTTGAGGCTGAATATTTCAAACATAAACAATTGAAAATCCTAGTGAGAAGAAAATACAATGGCTTGTTAGGAAATAATACATGATTAGGAATCTCCCTCTTAAAAACAGTTGATGGCATCCAATTAATAAAATAACAAGTTGTTAACAATGCATCACTCCAAAAGGTTATTGGAAAGCCAATTTGGAATAAGAGAGTTCTAGCAATCTCTATCAAGTGTCTATTATTTCTTTCAACCACTTTGTTTTGTTAAAGTGTAACAGAATAAGATGACTCATGAAGAATCCCATATTGTGATAAGAATGACGAAAAAAAGGGAAAAAGAATTCATGACCATTATCGCTTTGTAAAGTATATCTAGAAGTAAAGAAATGAGTCCTAATATTAGCATGGAACACAGAAATAGAATATATATCTCAGAACGATTCTTCATCAAGTATAACTACTAACTTGGTAACTCGTGATTTGTCCTCAACAAATGTAACAAAGTAGTGAAGTTCCATTTTGGACAAAATTGGACATGGTCTTTACCTTGACATCTAAGCAGACTACTCAAAAAGGGGTGGAGGCTTATGGATTTATGTGAGGGGAATATGCCCTACAATGATATTTGGCATACTAACACGATTCACAAAACAAGTCGGTAACAGACATTAGAGCAAGGTATAACTTTATCAAATTAGAAAAAGATGGATGACTCAACCTACAGTAAAGATTAAGGGGCATAGAAGTGGCACTAGAATAGACGATAGGATTGAGTTCAGTATCAAACAAGTATAGAACTCTTAAGTTGTGACAACCTCTACCAATAACCTTCATCGAGTAAGGTCTTCAAATTCACAGTGAGTGAAAAAAATATTGCAAAATAAATTTGTTGTTGAGTAATTTATTAACTGATAACAAATTAAATAAAATATTCTACAAGTAAAGAACCGATAAGAGACGCAAAGTCCGCGTTAGAAATACAGAACCAACATCCTCGACCTTTGCAGATGAGCTATTGACTAAAGTAATGTCTGATGCAATACAGTATAGTCGATAATCAGATAAGATATCTGTGAACATAGTTATGTGATCAAAGGTATTGGAGTCAATGATTCAAGCTCAAGAGGACTTCAATAAAAAGGCGGTGCAGTTACTGGTTCAAACAAGATTACTGACAGTTGGAGTAGGAGTTAACAACAAGCTTACATGTAACTATCGGCACTTATTTCGTGTATGACCAATTTTACCATAATAAAAACCAGTTAATCTTCCATCATGACTTGTACCACCTGGACCACCAAATGTAGATTTTGAAGTTATGGATAATTGATATAAAATTGCCAAATTATGGATTCTTAGAGAGTAGGCCACACTTAACACACCACATAAGCACAACAAGAAGAACAACCGCAAGGCAACTGATTGCACTAGCCAGACAAAGAACAACTCACAAAATGCGTAAATCAGAAGTTATTTGCATGTACAACAGAAGAGCAGCAGTAGTGACAGCGACAACAAAGAACACCAACAGTGACAGCAAGGAACACCGATGACACAATGAATAAAACAAGAGAAGTGAAGAATACCTTGATTTTGTTGAGATTCAGAGAAAATCACAGCAAAGGCAATGGATTTGCTTAGTGTCGTTGTTGGTGAAGCCCTACCATGCATCAATGACTTCCATTCACACATGAAAGGAGCCTGAATCCTTTTAGATTCTTCAAATGCAGCCTCACAAGGTCAGATCTAAGGTTTCAAATAAGCTCTAGGTCAAGAAAAGCAGTCGAAATTACCCTTAATACATGAAATTAGTATGGGGCTTTAGTGCCACCCTATGATGCGCACCGATTTATGAGGAGTAGGGTCGTTCACAATGGCGGCAAAAGATGCTATTCTGGCCTTGACACCATGTTAGGGTACAAGTGACGAAGAGGAGAAAAAACCCTACACTTGGTTTAGGTCCATTCACTTGTGTATATATGAATATTTGTAAGTATCAAAAATACTAAGTTACTCTTACAAAGTATATACCATAGAACATCCTAAATTATATGCTAATAGCATATCCTAAAGTATATTCTAATAGTATATCCTAACTTCTAACATATTCTAACAAAATTCAAACTATGAGATTTGAGTTTTGTTTGTGTCAGATTTGAAGAAAGGAAATATTTGAGTGGTTTGGCCATTTAAGTGCTGAATAGAAAAACAAGGAAAGAAAAGAGGAGGAAAATATCGGCCATATTGGTCAATACAATGAATTATTGCAGTTTTTGCGGTATAGAGAATATTTATCTCAAGGTCTCGATATTGATATATCGATAGATATATTGTTCCATGAAGTATGCATTCATTTATCTTCTCTAGGGCTTGCAATGCAGTAAGCCTCATACACTATGCCACCTTTGTTTAGTGTTTAGTTTTATGTTGTTTCCAATTTAAGAGCTATGAATTCTGTGTCATTTATGTGGAGACACTTTCATCCTGTTTTGTAGCTGGGTTGTTTCCAGTCATGATTGGAAAATGTTTTTATCGGAAATGGGCTAACTACATTGTGGTATCTGTTGATAATACTGATTGTGAATTCTTTCAGATGGCTTCTCGGATATCCAATAGTGTACATATTCGGCAAGGATCATATTTCAGATGCTATCTACAACCTCTCAACCAAGTCTCTTCACCTCTTCAAGATTTTAGTTTACAGGTTATTTTCCTTTTAATCCTGGTATTGCCATCTCTGTCTGCTGCTGCTCTTTTTACCTTTTTTTTGTTTTTATACTTTTGTAGTTTTGCTTTCATGAGTAACTAAAACAAGTTTTTTAGTAACTCGAAACCTTCCGCTCCTCTTGTCATCCAATATGAAGGAGTGAGCAAACCCTGAATTTCTGTATAAGTTTTTTAAATATTTCTATCCGTTACAATCTCTAACCACCAACCTATTTGCCTTCTCAAGTCCACTTCTAATTTACAAAAAATGTTCTACGAAGCAAGCTGAGAGATCTGAAAAGGTATTAACTTCCTAATGGGAAACACAAGTATAGGCTTCTGTCATCCGGAATCAAGCCTATGTTCGAGTTCATGTTCAATCCAGTGATATATCCTTAGTTCATTTATTTATGTCATGATACTAGTTGCGTTAATATTTTAGAAGTGTTTGGTAGGAATATTTTTAAAGTTTACTAATGTCCTTTCTAAGTTTCCTAATGTCCTGTAATTTATGGTTTTGCAAGCATGGGTAGTCTTTCACTTGGGCTTTTTCTACTAAGTTATTTGGATTTAGATTGACGAATTTTTGAGTTTCCTAAGAGTGGATGTGGGTTCCACATCTATTGGTATAAGAGCCTATGGTTTGGCCTGTGATATATTACACTTCCATCAACTAGTAGCTGCCACATCTCCTCAATCATATTGTTGTAGCTTGCCTGCTGCCACAATGCCTACCCTCACAACCACCGTTTAATTTTCTTTCCACTTCCATAGACCATCTAAACGATCAAATTGTACCCTTTGCATCCACCATCCTTCTTAAGTCTGCCCAAACACAAACCTAAACCACCATCTAGCCCAATGCTGACTACTGTTTTTGCCAAGCTTGGCACTACTGACCAACCCTTAGGCAATCAAACTCACTACTTCTCCCAGAATCCTAAATTTCATTAAGACTAAATCACAAAACCTTAGATCTCCCCAGATCTAAACCCAATTACCTCCTCTTAGAACCCATTGACAATTCTGTTCTAACCTTCACAGTCACCACCAACTTCCCCTGGAGCACTTTTCCCTTGAGCGAGTAGTCACATCCGTGGCCGGTTATTATTTATTTATTTATTTTTTTTGCTTCTAGAACAAATATCTTGGTTTTTACTCTCTTGACCTAGAATTCTATCTTAAGAGTGAATGTAGATTCCGCATCAGTTGGTATAAGAGCCTACGGTTTGGCCTGTGATTTATTCCAATTCCATCGCCTAGTAGCCCCCACATCTTCTGTGACGACCCGAACCCAAAATATTAAATATGGCTCGAACCGCTCACGCGGAAACCTCAAAACTTAAAATCATTTATAATATTTTATAATAACAACACAATTAAATTAAACTACTATCAAATTCATCAATACATTATATAATCATCCCGAAATAATAACTGTTAGGAATCACGTGGCGTAGCCTGAATGAAAACTACTCAATTTCTGTCAATAACTTATCTAGTTTGTCTCCCACTGATAATTAATATCTAACATCCACAAATCGCTTTACTTGAAAGTTCTGCAGCAAAAGTAGGATCCCACGGTTTGCACTATGCAATCAACTAAATCTAGAGCCAAGCAAATACAATGGTGAGCCAAAGCCCAACAAGTGATAATAATAAAAAACGCTAATAACAATAACAATCTCGGATATCAAACTATCAATATCTCAGTATAAATCTAACCATCTACTATATCCGAGAAGAATTACAACACGTCATAAATACGACTCTAAACAAAATAGGTCACACTTGACCCACATATCTCAAAGATGATAAGAGTACAAATAAACTAGCAAAATCCCCTAGAATCCGACATCAAGAGATATGTAGGGATTCCCTGGTCTGAATGTCAGCGTGAACGACTTGAGCATCAATATTGATAAACAACATGGATTCCACCAAATTCAAATATCGTAAAATCCGACCCATGAATTCTACAAAATATAACTCGTGGATTCAACCGAATTCCAAACTTATGAGATATCAACAATGATGAAACATCACAGTGAATCTCCTTGGACCTTATTCTACCATAGTGAACAAAAGGTCGCGTATTTAAGCCCCCAACGGCTAGGTATGTGCAACGAGGTTATCCATGATAACCAACTACCCCTACAGTCCTCCTAGAGGTTGCACCCGTAGCATGTTGATACCACCTCCGATACCCCTTGTCAATAATATCCTAGATATCATTTCCTACGATAGTTACTAGGTTATAAGCATCCCTCTCAACTCATTGTACAAGATAATAAGAATTTGATTATTAGCTCAAATTGAGGTCACCACTGTACGAGATAATAATAATCTCATTGGATTTTATTCTGCCACTGTGAACCAAAGGTCGTGCATTTACGCCCCCAGCAGTTGGGTAAGTGTAATGAGGTTATCCAAGGTATCCAATTACCCCTACAGTCCTCCCAAAGACTGTACCTGTAGCATACCGATACCATCCGTGATACCCCTCGCCAAATGATATCCCTAATATCATCTCCTACGATGGTCACATGGCTATAAGCATCCCGCCGAATTAGGCAATGTACCTCAACACCACCAGGACACGGAAATCAGTATCGGATAAGCGTAGACCACATTAAAGTACCAAAGCCTCCGATTCGACCAGATACTTCAATGTTTTCACACACTCTCCTCAACCTTGACCGTACGAAGCCAACAAATACACATACTCACATACCGAGTATAACGCAAATAAAGCTTTGCAACATCAACAACAGAACATCGTTCGGTGCTGACCAGACCATACTCACACCATCAAATCTAACACAAAGGAACGTATCTCAGAACATCCAAAGGGGATACATGGATCAAAATATGATCAGCTCAACTAGTTCACTATTTTATTTTGGAGCGATACCTACGACTAAGGCTAACAATATTTTTATTTCAATTTTGCATCCCCAATTAATTTTACAAGGTTCCAACAATTAATTGGCTATATTTAGTTCTTCATACAATTAGTATCACTCCGAACACAGGCCAATATACCTTTATACATACAACATATACAACTGTAAATATCCTCTATGCTCTTTACCATCTTTATTCTCATACATACACGTATAACCACACATTTTAGCATACATACATACGTATATACATATATATATATACATACGTACGTACATATGTACATACATACGTACATACATCTAATTAATTAGAATAATTTATTTTCATAAAATAATAAATTTAAAACTATTTGAGACGTTACATCTTCTCCATCACATTTTTGTGGCTTTCCTGCTGCCGCAATGCCTACCCTCTCAACCACCGAGTCACTTTCCCCCCATCACTCCTGAAGACCATCTAAACCATCAAATTATACCCTTTGCAATCACCATCGTTCTTAAGTCTGCCCAAACACAAACCTAAACAGCCATCTAGCCCAATGCCGACTACGCTTTTTTGCCAAGCTTGGCACTACTGACCAACCCTTAGACAATAGAACTTACTACTTCTCCCAGAATCCTAAATTCCGGAAGACTAAATCACAAAACCTTAGATCTTCCCAGATCTGAAATCAATTACCTCCTCTTAGATGCCACTGAAAATTTTGTTCTAACCTTCACAATCATCACCAACTTCCTGTGAAGCACATTTCCCTTAAGCAAGTAGTCACATCCATGACTGGCTTTTCTCTTTGTGCTTCTAGAACAGAGATCTTGGTTTTTACTCTCTTGACATAAAATACTATCTGCTGCTGACTTGGTCAAATGTGTTTCACAGTGTCATCTGACCCATTTGTTTTCTTTGGAGCCACTTCCATTCGTTGCTACAAAGGAATGTCTTGAACTAGCTCAGTGATTTGAGGCAAAGGAACATTTTGAACCAGCTCAGTGATTTGTCAATAAGTTGCTTTAATGGAATAAAGAAATTTGAGCATTGCAAGGACCTGCAGTTTTTGCAACGAAGTGAACTCTTTATGACAGCATTGAATGAAAAATTTGAGACTATTTTGAATCTTTTGATTTCTAGGGACAAGCAAAAAGGAGTCGAAGACCCTAGTGTAGATTTGAGCTCAATGTAATCACAACTGCTATAGCCGATACACCTATGATTGCATGTGTTCCCGATTATTTGGCTCCTCTTAACCTCTCTGAAGCCTAATTGCCGGATTAATATCATGTTACCATGCTTATTGCCCACATTTTAGCAGTTCAATAAAATAAAACTAAAAAAATTCTCAGGCGAATATTTACTCTTTATCTATTTCAGTTGTAGCATCATGACCGCCCGAGACCCATACGTGTTTTTGTATAATTGGTCCTGTAATCATGGTTAAATGGGAGCAAGAATAATTAGGAACATTTGGAACATCTTATATTTTTTTGGATGTCCCATTATCTTGCATTTAGTTGGAATTGAACATACGAATTCGCAAATTATGAGTTGAGTGCTTTAATCATTTAGCCATAGATGTTTAGCGGGGATTTGAGACAAGTTGAGTTGCCAAGAATATAAAGAAGGTAGGATGGGCAGTTGGTCAGATCTGTTATGGATCGTAAATGGAAAGTATTTGGAGTCGGTGGCTCTCCTAGGGTTCCCTAATCTGGGATCCTTAGGAAAGAAGAACAAGTTGGCCTTTGTGAATAGCTTGATGCATTGTCTCCCTTTAACTGTGTTAGTGAATTGAACCAGGGCACTAGTCATGTCCTAAAAGAGATTTTAGAGGCATGTAAGGGTCCATTTACAAATCACGACTATAAGGGCATTTATGAAATCCTAACAGCATCATAGTCTCCACTTTAGGGATAAATTTTTCCCTCCTATTGGCGTGCATTTAGTAGGAATTGATCTTTGACAAAGGGATCAATAATCATTATTATTTCAACACTATATCCATTTTTGTTATAGCTATTGCAGCCGCTGAAGCAGCTATTGGACCAGCTATTGTTTCATCAATTTATCATAGTAGAAAATTGGTGCGGCACTCCACTGCTTTGCCTAGCAGTAGCCTTGCATCGGTACATAAAAATTCTACTTAAATGGCTATGTTCAGATAGAATATCTTCACTTACTGCTGTGTTGGAGCAGAGGAAAAGATTAATGTGGCTATCACTTGCTTCAAAGGTCACACTACTTGGTGGAGCCAATTGGCATCTCAGCATCGATTGCTCTGTGAAGGAGCAGTTTTTGAGTTGAAAGACATGGTGCAGGAATTTGTATTAGTTAATTATGAATGAGAAGTTTATATCCTATTGTTAGCAGAGAAAAGTTGTAGAGATTTATTCCAGGGAATCTCACAAGTTGGTACTCCATGCACTTTTCAATAAGATGAAAAACAGTGCATCATTTGTTACATCAGCAGATTTTCCCATGGTATTCAGCTTCAATTGTCTGGTCAGCTCTTTTAATCTGTTGCTAAAGCTGCTTCGTTTGCTAAACTTGCAGAAAAATGCCATCAATACAATCATGACAGATACGAGAAGTGGGCCTCTAATGTTGAAGCAAGCCTCAGACTTTCTAGCTTATTTTCATACATTATATGGCAGCTAAAGGGGAATATTTTAGGTAAAAAATATGAAGTGGATTGGATCTACTTGATAGACGATAATACTAGTTATTTTCATACATGCATGAAGGCTAAGAGACGCCATTTAAGTGTAACATTTATGCTGAATAGAGATGGTGTTGAATTAACTGACAAATCTTTTCTTGTTGCTGAATATCTATCTTATTATTTGAGTAGAAGTGATAAAGGGTGGAAAGACATGATGCTTCTTGCTTGTATATCCTCGGAGGGTTAGGTGTACCAAGCCTTTCTAGCTTTTCCTTGCTATCCTCATAGTAGCTAGTCAGGGTTGAGAGTGGTTATACCCACATTACAGGAGGTTGTTTTGTAGTTTGAGTGCATGACATGCTACAATGGAGCAACCTTATAGTCGCCCAAGCTCATTCCTAGAAGTAGAACTAATACTAAGGCTATTAATCAATTTGCATTTTGGTGGGGACATTTTATCTCAGTGCAACAAATTCAGCTTTGTCCTCCTGTTTCTAGAGAAGAAAAATATTTTTTCTATGCCAGAGGCTAAGGCGCATGACCTAATTGCTTCTCTTCTGAATTTGTCAAGGCTGCTTGGGACGTGAATGGGCATTGTACAAGCAATTTGTCAATTTTTTTCTAGAATGATAAGCTTCTGAAAGAATTAAATGTTACTACCATTATCCTTGGTCCAAAGTTGAGCACCCTAATACAGTTAATGACTATAGGACTATTATGGTTAATATGGAATATAAGGCCATAACCAACATTTTCATAAAAGTTTCACCACAATTCGTCAAATACATGAACTCTTTGCCGGCTTCTTTTTGTGAAGGCAAAAATATTTTGACAAGATTCTTATATGTCCAGAGCTAGTGAAGGGTTAGCAACAAAAGGGGATTTCTCCTTGGCATCTTCCCTTTTGGAAATTGACATAAAAAATTTGAAAAAAAAGACTTACGGTTCCGTGGAATGGGACTTCATCAGGCAAGTTTTGATTGGCTAAGGCTTTCTGGATAAATTTCATCACTGGTGCATGATTCGCCGCATTATTCCTATCTTTTCTCTGTTTATTGCTGTCTGTATGGAGGTTTTTTTTCCCTTGTAAATGAGGTTGGGACAGGATATCCAGTGTCTCGTTATGTGTTTTGATAGTCATGTCTTGATCAGTTGGATGATAATCACATCTCAACTTTAACTAATCATCCTAAGCATTAAGGGACAGCACTAGTTCGAATTTCTTTTTCTGATGATCTTATGCTGCTGGATAGAAAGGACGAGCAGTCCATCGGGTTGCTCATGGGCCAGCCAGCGTGACTTTCTAATGTTTGTGGACTTGTGACTTGTGTTATGTCATATAAATCAATGGGTGGCTTTTTGTTGGCTGGTGTATCTGAGGCTGACAAGCAAAACACCATAAAAATGCCAGGATTTGCGGATGGAATGATGTCTGTGATATGCTTAGGTACTCCTTGTCCCTGGGAAGCTCGAAGTAGCAGATTGCAAGGTTTTGATTGAAAGGATTCTAAGCAAAACATCGTAAAAATGCCAGGATTTGCGGATGGAATGATGCCTGTGATATGCTTAGGTACTCCTCGTCCCTCAGAAGCTTGAAGTAGCAGATTGCAAGGTTTTGATTGAAAGGATACTAAGCAGAATAAAATGAGTGCCAAATTTCTATCTTTTTTTCGGTAAGCTGTACTATTAGTATTCAGACTTATTGGTCTGCGACCTTTCTGCCTGCTAAGAAAGTGTTGAAGTAAACTTAAGGTTGTTTTGGGCTGTTGCTAAACTCAACAAAAAAGACCTATCCTGATACTTGGAGTCAAGTGTATGAACCAATATGAAGAGGGGGCTCTTGGCCTCAAGGATCTTGTTACCTTTAACAAAGCAGATTATTAAAAACTGTGTATCAGTCACATTGACTGCTATGGATATACAGCTATCACTTGCTGCATTCTGCTTTTTGTCATACTGGTGTAAGAGTACTGGTTTGTGGTGGTGATCTAGGTTGCTGTCTTTGAGAGATGAAGGGAAAGCTGTTAATGATGATCAGTGACACTTGGCAGCTCCATAAGTTTTCTATTTAATGAGCATATATTCTCAGTTGTGATAAGATGTGCCTAAAGTTTCCTTGTGGTGGATTGTCTGTTGCAAACAGAATCCCTAAACACGGATTTTTCTAATGGAGAGCAAAGCCGAAAATGTCATCTGAGGGGTGTGCTAATCAAATGGAGAATGCAAGTGAATGCTGAATGTATGCTTTGTTCCAACTGTAATGGTCCTTTTCCCACTTTTTCTTTCGCTGCACCTATTCTCAAACTGTGGTAAGCTGTGCTTGCTAGTATCGGTGTTCAAGACATGAAATTATGCATAGACGAATGTATCAGTTCAGTGTGCAAGAAGACAAAAATCAGAAGGGCTATTTCTTTCAAACTTCCAGGTGCTTTTACTACTACTAGAGTGCTGGATCTGGGGAAAGAATTCTAGAATATTTCAGGGAAAAAACTGCTCTGATGTCAATTATACATAAAATTGTCTGAGGTAGATGCTAGGTGTAGTTCTTTGTTAATCTTGTAGCTTTTTGAGGGTCTTGTGCTGGTGTTGGAACTGGGAATATCCTTGTACATGTTGTAACTATTCAGCACTATTCAAAGTAGTGAATTGTTTTTCATACTGAAAAATGAATCATCCGCTTTGTATCTCCTCCATGCAAATTGATGGGCATAAAATCCTGGGCTTAACCCTTAATTTCTGGTCTACAACAGCTCAATCTGTAATTCAACTGCTAGTAGCATGGTACAACCTAACCAGCAATAAATTTAAGTCCTTTTTCTTCTGAGCACTCTTAGAGTAATCTTGTACATGGTCGATATGAATGCTTGTTGGCTGACTTTGAATTTTTCTTTTGGAGAACGGCTTACCTTGAAATTTCAAATCTTGCAGAAATATCACCCATGCTAATCGAACTCAGACAGAGGAACTACTGAGGTTAGAGTTGCATGATATCTCTCTCTCTCTGCATTAAATTCAAGGTTTTACCTTTTTGCTGTGACATTGAATTCAAAGTTTAACAACCTAATAATTTCTCAAATTTTCTTCATGCGAACAAAAACACAATTCGGTTAACTCTGTATATTTTCCCAAATTGCTTCATTGATCTTGATCTATGAACCTTTTTTTTTTCCCTCAATTGATGATGAATATGGATAAAAAAATAGTTTGGATAGCGTTGATTACTGTCATGGAAAGTCTGGGTGAACCAAACAGTAGAGCCCTCCACATTTGATCTGCATTACACTCGCGAACAGTAGAGTACTAGTCTTGGTAGGTTTAGGTTTGAGCCCGTGGATGTGTTAGAGAGGCTCTATAATGTTTGTATTCAAATCTTAGTAATGAATTGTGTTTCCTCTAAAACTCATATGTTTCTATGCATTTTTTGAGTGAGAACATCAGGAAAAGGTTTAGTTGTCTACCTCACGCAATGGTGAGTTAGGCAAGTGCTGCATGGGTGACATGAAGTGTCGTCCCGTGACGACAGCCCCGACCACAATACCTTAAATTGCCATTATTAACTGTGCTAATTCCTGTTGGTTAATTTGCAAAATGCATGCACCGGACACATTTACTAATCATGATGATACTGAATTTAATCGCATTTCATTTCTCTACGTCGGCGATGTCCTTCAATTTAAAAAATGGAGGGAGAAAAACGTTCTTGAAGGATGAGATGGTTGATGTAGCCCAATTTCAAATGGTATAATCTGTGGCATTTTTAATTATTCTTAACCTGATTGCGGGAGTTATTTGTGCCAACGACTTGAATATGTGTACAGCTTCTCAGTGCCTTATGATTTGAGCATGGAAGGCAGTAACGAGCCTTGGGCAGAAGCGTTCTTGCTCCGCATACAAGCGAAATGGGAGAGATGCAAACAAGCTTGGGGGTCCTTGCAGATGGAGGTCACTCAATGCTATCCACAAGCAATTGCTTTGTAAATTTGCTGGAAAGTGGCGGGAGAGAAAAAGAGGAGAGAGATTGAGTAGAATGTGAAAGATCGAATTTGTGAAAAGAGGAGCAAACCTGTCTCCTAAAATTGTGGGGAGTCTAACTGACTCCACACATAGCTGCAGCATCTCGGATCAAGAATGAGCAGATGGTTTAAATTTGAAGTTTTAAAAATAAAAAAATATATATATATGTTTGAATTATTAATTGTGTTCAAACAAATTGAGTTAGCCCGAGTTAAGTAGTTTGTTGATTATACATGAATAGATGACGGGGTTCATAATTCAAAAGTAGCTGTGCTTAACAGTTCTTACGTAAAGGTTTATGTTTCTCGTTAACATAATTATAAAGAATTTAAGTGAATCGACTAAATGCAAAGAGAAATATAAGAAGATAGGAGAAGGATGCTTACTGATTAGGGTTGCTGGCGATGTGGCTGCTAAAGTTGCTCGTGTGTTTGTTGATCGTCCACGGAAAAGGTATTGTGTAGTAGCTTTCTTTCGTAGTTGTACACACCAAACAGCTCAGAGAACGATGTGCGGAGCATTTGTATAATAATCTCATGCATTGCATTGCGTAACACATTAGACTTTCCAGAAATGGCGAGTATAGGAAAGGGAGGAGATTGAGCCCTGCACCAATCTTATTTTTGAACTAGGCTCATTCACTGTAAGAATTTAGTTATACGACGGGTAGTGGAAGATGAACTAGGCTCAAGCGGTCACAGTGCATAATCAATTCATCTTATTTTTGATTCAGCTGTTGTGGAAGCTTTTTTCATCCATAGAAGCCCCTTGCACACATTTGTAACAGCGACGTACACGGCTTCCGAGTGGACCGACGAGTCTAGATGCTAAATTACGAATCACACAACTTCGTCTAAATGCTGGAGATAATATTAAATTTTTATCCTCCATGAGACAACATATCACAAAAATGATTAATTTATATCAAATTCGTATTTTGCCTAGAGTTGAAAAGAATCCTTACAGTGACTGAATGGAAAGGGTTGAGAGAGGTGATATTTGAGGACCAGATTTATATTGAAGTACTTAATGGGGTACTTTTGATGGAAGTTTCAAGGAGTACTTAATGGGGTATTTAATGGGATACCATTAAATTGCTCAGAGAATCGGTGATTCAAATCTTCGTCCACCATACCATACATCTCCAACTAGTGAGACTATCATCATCATAACTCCGTTGCGGACAAATCAATAAATAAAGATACGTACATTATAATTAACATAGAACATGTAATACAATGTCCAACATAACGATATTTTTTTTATAAGAAGCAATTCATAAATTCCAAACAAATCTATTTCATATTGGAAATTTTAGCGTTTGGCATTGCTAGTGTAAAAGACAATCAAGCATAAGACATCGCTATATCTCAGAAAAAATTATGTCAGAATCCATATTATCTTTAAAGAAGATGATTTTCCCATACAACTTAACACATTTTCTTAAAATTATTTTGAAAATTTTGAATTCTATCTCGCCGCGATGATATTCCCTCGCTTTTATTCAATTCCAAAAACCAAATGTTACACAAGAGATTGGGAAAAAAGATAATGTCAGTTGGAAAGAAGCTTTTGCTTATGCCATGTTAATAAGACTAAGGACGTCAGATGCAGTAGGAAGTGCAGGAATTGCTCCCTTCTTGGTAGTCGTAATGGCTCCGCATGCATTGGCAAACTTCAGAATCTCCCTCAACTTTGATTCATCCTGCAAATTTTCACAAAACAGGTCAAAAGATTAAGCCGTCCAAGATACAGCTGAAGGAAACAGACATGCAGAGAACATAGAATATATGCGTTGTGTCGGATCAAACGGTCAAGCATTAATACTTATAAATGTAACAACTTAGCCAGCATAATAACATATGAAAGATATGCAGGAGGGATCAAAGTATTTCACCTCAATGACAGAGTGGTCATCAACAATCTTGCACAGCAAGGCACCAACAAAAGAGTCCCCGGCACCGGTTGTGTCCACAGTATTGACATGGAAGCCATCCACACTGCCATGGAAGTTCTACAAATTTGCAGGCAAGAAAAGAAAAGTCAATAAATGAGTGTGGTGGAAGATGATTTATTGCTCCCTTGCAACATCCAAAAGCTCTGACTAATCAGTATAGCTTAAATACTTCGACCTATGATCATAGTGTGAAACCCTCATAGTAATGGGTTTCCACAGCAGTAGAGAGGAACCATAGTTTGCTTATGTGCATATGCATGCTCCAGCTGTTTCGAAAAATCTATGCAGAGATATCATGCAAAATGAGAACAAATTTTCTCCTCAACAGAAAGGAAAAGGAACAATGAAAAGATGGGTGAAAGGATTGGTGCTGCAGCAATAGTTGTTACTCGCATTTGGATGGGATGTGCAATTCTTCATTTTATACACAGAATTGGCAAGAAACAGAAACTCTCCTTCAATGACAGAATTTTGATCATCTTTAGATGGCACACAGAGAAGGAAAAGGGCTATATTGGAAGAGTTGGACAAATTACACAGGCTATCCATGCTACAGTGCCCCACAAGGATTGAGAACAGAAGATCTAGATTTGTCATTTTAAGGAAATTAGAATTGTCATCTTCATATTGGTACAAGTTGCAATCTGCAGATTATTATATGACGTGATTAAGTAAACTACCCTTAGCAAAAGGAGGACAATTGATATCAAGAAAAGATCATATATGGTTGCATCCTCCGGGGAAGCGGGGCCAAACTATTTTGTTTTCTAGTGTTGTATGGGGTCGACTACAGAAGGAGCAATATAACACAATAATTAATTGAATTCTAACAAAGAATACATTTTTCCCCTTGATTCTTGTGGGGAGTAGGATGGAATGCAGTGCTTCAAATGACAGCCAATGACAACTAGAATTACTCAGAGAGCAAATATAAATCAACCCACGAAAACAAACACTTAGTTCTCACTTCATAGGGTTGGTGAACTACAGGAATCGCCTTCCACAATTCAGCAAGTTTTCAGCAACATGCTCTAAGAGTTGATGCTCGAAAAAATTGAACGGGGTGTATGGGGCGCAAAAGCATTAAGCATGTCTTGCACAGCTGTGAGAAGGTCAGTTTACATCCCGATGAAACCATCCGGATGCCTATTTGAAGCAATGAATAATAGCGCTAGTTGATGCTGACAAGGTTTGAAGAAAATGATGCCATCTTCAATAAATATTTACCTTGAGGCACAAAAAAAAACAACCTAAGTCACTGAATTTGAGTCCTTGCTTACATAATCCCCATATGACCAATGTTGATGGTGCACACCATTTCAACATACACGCCACACTTCATTTAGGCCTTTGAAAAGTCACTTATTTAGGTGACTTTTGTGAAACATTCTTGCACTACTCAAGTTGCATGCCGTATCTGTTACTGATTGATACAGCAACAATTAAATAGAATGCTTATGCCAAATTCAAGCACTCATTTATCATTTGAATCCGCAATCATGATGAGACCGTATCATAAATAACTGAGACCCACAAGATCTCTCTACCTGCTGAAAAAGTAGCTCCGATAACATGACAAGATGACAACATATAATTCAATAAACAAGTAAATAATGGCAGCTTGGGGCACGATGCTTCTCCCCTCTGGTTATAGTCAATATCATATAATATCTTACCCTTACATTGTGAAGACACTGTTTTTGCGGTTTGAATTGATGATTTGTGGGTCACAATAGAGAAGTCTCATTGTTACATCAAGGCTAGTTTAGACGAATAAGTTGTTAAGGAAGTAATAATAGTGGCTATACTTGAAGTAGCTATCCAATGAGGAACCGAATAAGAAGACTAAAAATTTAGAGAGAGAACTTGAGTAGCTTGGGCCAATCATTTTTCATAAATATCTCCAAAAACGCCAAAGGAACTTGGTATCCCTATCCAAGACAATGGTCTTAAGGACACCATGAAGTCTTACAATTTCATTAAAATAGAGACAAGCCACATACGAAGCATCCATAGTCTTCTTGCAAGGAATAAAATGAACCATATTAGAAAAATGATTGACAATAACACAGATGAAATTATTACCTTTTTAAATTATAGGTAATCCGACAATGAATCCATGCTAACATCCTTTCATGGGGCCTCCAAGATAGGTAGAGACATGCAAACACTAGTGTTTTGTGTCCGGTCTTTGCATGTTTAACATATCTAACAGAGTTTTATAAAATAAATTACGTCTCGAAAAATGGTTAGCTAAAATTATTTTTTTCTAATCATTTAGATGGTCATGTCTCTTTTAAAATGTCCACCCAAACCTCCTGCTTGCAATTCTTTAATCAAATATTCCTTAAAAAAACACTTGGGAATACATAACAACATTCTTCGAAGAGGAAATCTCCTTGTAGAGAATAATCATCACGGGCCTCCTCTTGGCAAAATTTCCAAATTTAACCAAAGTCTTCATCATCATTATGCATGTTTTTTCTTGCTCTGAAGCCACCAAGTTGAACGTGCATGGAATTAGGAAGGGTCATGCGCCTACTAAGGACATTAGCCATTTTATTAGAGCTTCCACTTTTGCATTTTAGAATAAAAGTGTACTCTTGTAAAAAAGAAACCCATTTGACATTTCGTCGATTTAAGTTACCTTATTGGTTGATATGCTTAAGTGCTTTATGGTCTGAATTTACGATAAACACTCCTTGAATTAAATAAGAATGATAAGTTCGGAGAGCTTGAACGACTGCGTAGAACTCCACGTCATAAGTGGAATACTTCTTATTGGCTTCATTAAGCCCTTCGCTAAAGAAAGCAATGGGATGGCTTTCTTGGCTAAGAACTTCACCAATACTTCTATGAGAGGCATCACAATCAACAACAAAAATCTTTTCAAAATCCGGTAATTTAAGAATGAGGACATTGGATAATTTGTCATTGATAAGTTGGAGCTCCCCTCAGCTTCCTTAGTCCATTTAAAGTCACCCTTCTTCGTGCATTATGCAATAGGCATTGGGGTGGTGCTGAAATTTCTAATGAATTGGTAATAGACGGAAGCCAAACCGTAGAAACATCTTAGCATGTGTAAGCTCCTTGGTGAGGACCATTCCCAAACAGTTTTAACTTTATCTTGATCCACATAAATCCCAGTAGAAATTAGAACAAAGCTTAGGAAAGTTAGGCTATTGGTCATAAATGCGCTTCTAAGATTTATATATAATTTGTAACCTCTCAAAGTGGTAAAAATAGCATTCAATTATTCAACATGCTCATCTTTGTCATGACTATAAACAAGAATATCAACAAAATATAAATCAACAAATTTATCAATAAAGGACAAAGGACTTGATTCATTACCCGCACGAAGTTGCTTGGCGAATTGGTGAGACCAAATACAAGCCT
This sequence comes from Nepenthes mirabilis, assembly GCA_025585075.1. Classification (NCBI taxonomy): domain Eukaryota; kingdom Viridiplantae; phylum Streptophyta; class Magnoliopsida; order Caryophyllales; family Nepenthaceae; genus Nepenthes; species Nepenthes mirabilis. The sequence continues at coordinate 6,202 of JAODPA010143455.1, read as the reverse complement.
CTCATACAAGCCTTCCATTGTTTTGAAAGCAATCTTCCACTCATCTCTCGTTTTGACTTGAATTTGGTGATAACTGTTTCTAAAATCAATTTTAAATAATACCTTCGCACCCATAAGAGTGTCGAACATATTGTCAATTTGTGAAAAGCAAATCAATATTTGATTGTAATATGGTTGATAGAATGACTATCAATACACATTCTTCATGATCTATCTTTCTTTGGAGTTAACAAGCTCAAACCACAAATGGGCTCATGCTTTCCCGGATATAGCCCTTTTTTAACAAGTCAACCACTTGTCAATTCAACTCTTCACGCTCCTTCGGCTCATTCAGTAGCAAGCCTTGTTTGGAAGAATTGACCCGAGAATAAAGTCAATTTAATGTAGGATATCCCTTAACAGGAAAAGCCCATTTTGAAGCTCTTCAAGCATAACGTCATTGAATTTTTTCAAAAGTGGGTCTAGTTCATATGGAGCTTTTATGTCCTCTTTTTTCTTCGGCCACTAGTAGGTAAACAATCTCATTTTTTTCACTTTCTTTTATGAACTTTGACATAGAAAGAAATTACTACCCTTTTCCCATGAAGATTTGGGAGATTTTTCTTCTCAACATGGCAAAAGAATAACCTCAACCGTTCTCATCTTAAAGGTATAGGTATTCGTACGATTGTTGTGTATGGTCTCTCTACCATATTGCCACGGTCTCCCTAGGAGTATATAGCATACATCTATAGGAATTACGTCATACTATATCTTGTTTTGATAATTTTTCCCAATAGAAAATGAAACTAGGCAACATTTGATAACTTTTACCTCATTTCTTTTCTTGAACCATGCAATTCGATAAAGCATTGGATATGGTTCGATCGAAAGTTTGAGTTTGTCCATCACGTCTTGTGAAGCAATATTGTCAAAACTCTTTCATCGATCACAATGGAACATATTTTTTCAAGAGTCTTGCACCGAGTTTTAAAGATATTGGAATGGAGTCAATCTTCCTCTGGTTTAACCTTTGAAGTGGAGTGAACCCTATGGATCACAAGGCTTTCTGCTTTCGGTTCAATTTCCACTTGTTTGAACTCTTCTTCTCCATCATATAGGGGTTGACTCAATCATACATAGTCCTCACAGACCTCTTCATCAATAAGGTAGACATGAGTTTTCACTTGCCTTTTAGGATAAGCATGGCCACACTTAAAACAAGCATTGGAGTTGTTGGTATAAACAAAATTATTCCCACCATGAGCAGCAGGTTGTGGATTTGCACCTTCTTGAGGAGCACCATCAGAATTAGGAATATCACCTCCACGTGAGGATTCACCTTTTGGAAGGTAAGAGTTTCAATTCTCAAAACTTTTGCCTCTACAGGAAAGCTTAACCTCCACTTTCAATGCTAGTTGGTATGCATTGTTGAGCTTTCATAATCGGTGCATTTCTACTTCATTATGTACAAGGTTGCGTAATCTTCTAATGAACCTTGCTACAAGACACTCTTCATTTTTGTGAAGATCATTATGGGCCATGAGTTATAAAACTCTTCAGTTTACTCCACACTTTTAGCATTTTAATGGAGGTTGTTAAATTGAAAGAAAATCATTTGAGAGAAATCTAGCGAAAGGAATTTTCCTCTAAGTCTAGATTTCATCTTTTCCCAAAAAAAAATCTTTGGCTTTTCTTTGGGAAGCCTCATTTCTTGACTTTTATTACACCATGCTGAAGTATAATCACGAAACCTTGTAGTAACAAGCTTCACACATTGATTTTCTGGCATCTCATTGTAATTAAAGAACTTTTCAATGATACAAAGCCATTTAAAAAATTCTTCGAATGGAAGGCCAGCTTAAATATATGGTAGGTCGATATTTACAGCGTCAAAATCACAATAAAACACTATTTGCAAATGTCCTCCTTGGTAGGCAAAAGGATTTGTCTCGATTTTGTCACTAGAAGATCCATGACTTGAACCACCATGCCCACGACGAGGATCTTGGTGTTCAATAGGCGAAGTTAGTTCTTCAACTTGCCATTGAAGTGCTTAAAGTTCATCATCTCTTTTATTCTTCCCCAATCGGTTGCTACGCATTCCTCTACCTTTACGAGTTGAGATGGAAAATTTAGAGAATGACTAAGGGCGTTAACATGGGCTCTGATACCAAATGATAAGAAATCGAGTAAAAGGAATATAAATTTAAAAAGAAAAAACTTAAAAACACAATTAGAGAAAAGAGTAAATGAGCTTTAAGTTTCACCAAATTAGCATTTCTTTATTCTCAAATCTGAATTTTACTTTCAACTTTAATAGGATTAAATAGATTATATAATTTATCTAATAACTACCAAATTAAAATTTAACACACCCATAATGAAACGTATTTTCAACCAATATCTTTCTAACTAATTTAATTAAGACAAATCTACCAACTAAAACATGATTATTAATTAGGATATTTCTTTCCTAAAATATTATCAACTAACAAATAAATAAATATTATCAAAATATGTCCTTAGTAGGCAAGAGTGGGTGGACCTTATGCCTTAAGTGGACTGCTCCACCGATAGGCCGTGATAGTAGCCAGCAAATGTATTAAAACCCCTCAATAAAGGACGCTACCTAACACAATGTAACTGAAAGTCAAAGTCACTGAGACAATGAGACTTACGTTGGTGTAGTATCTGCAACCTTTCTCACCAAGAGTGACGAGCAGAAGCTTCAGGTTAGAATGCCACAATGACATTGCTGCAGCATCATCTATCTTGTCACTCCCTGTGAGGAACTCCAGCTCATTATCGCTAACCTTGATCACATCTGCTTTATCCCAGATGCTCATAATCTGCTCACGTGCCTCATCAGCTGAGGGCCATAAGGGCAGCCGGAGGTTGGGGTCATATGAAAGCAGAGCTCCGGCATTCTTGGCCTCCTCCATTGCTTTCAGATGTGCCGATCTGCAAGGCTCTACGATCAAGCTAATGGATCCATAGTGGAATACTTTAGCCTGCAGTGTTCATAAAATTAATCAAATCAGATTGACTTGCCTTGAAAAGTACACGGTAAAATCATAGAGCTTCGAAGTCCAATTGATTTCGATTTCACATGCATCAAAAAAATATCCTGAATTTGTCACATGTAGCAACATAATGTAACTACTAAGTGCCTATTTGGCCTTGCGAAAAGCTATTTATTATATATTCCTGGTGAAGTATCATAAAAAACTCGGTGAGATTTTTTCAATGTTACTTTACTCTATAGCAAGTTTCAATTCAGACATTTTCCAAAAACAGCCCAAGGTACTTTTGACAGAAGATGCAAATTTATAACTTTTTTTTTTTTCAGAAATGCTTATCAAAATCAACTCCAACACCCGCTAAAGCCTCGAGTTCGACGTCTGCCCTTCACATGATCTATCTTCAGTGTTCAACATTAACCTTGGCCCCAGGTATTCAAGCGAAATTTCTACACATAAAGCATCTGTCAAAGTAATCACACGCTATGACTTAAAGAACGGTACGTATGAAATCAATTTCATCTTATGTTAAATAAATGACATGAGAAGGAAATTTTTTCATTAAGTCAGGAACTTTTAGACTGCAATATCGAAATACTATTAAAAAGGACAAGTATCTTCAGCTCACCGTGTCAAACAGCATAATCACGATTGCTATTGTGTTACATTAATATAGGTAGAGGGAATTATTTTTGTTTTTTTAAATCCTCTAAACTTTCTTAAATGGCCAAAATAAGCCGGTCAAGCGTACGTACCCAAATTTGAAACTTCTCAAAAAAGCTACAGATAAACTAAAAATCAAGACAATCCTCGAAGAAAGAAACCGAAAACCTATGGCAATCAATAAGCTAATAAACTGCGAGTAGTTAAGGAAGCAGAGCCATTGACGTCCACCAACAACTCTGAGTCAATTACCTAAAGCCACCAAACGCGTTTCAGGTAAGTGGGTCCATATACACGACGATAATGAATCAAAGTAGGCTTCGTAATTAACGAAGGGGGAAAGGTGGGTAGCGGAGGCGTGCGACTTTATGCGCCTAATTTCTCCCAACAAACAGCGGTTTCTCACCAAATTCAGATTATTACTGGATAGATCTCGAACAGCCAACGGAAACGATAGAAAAAAAAAAAAAAAAATGCTCGAGATCGCTTTTTACGCAACCTGCGCTGCAAAATTTATCATTCGCGATAAAAATCCAAATAGCATATATTACTGTTCCCCGTTTCGGAATTACATAAAATTCTAGACTATTCCAAAGCATATATTGAATTTCGCTTGAACATTTTCGACAAATTAATACAATATTTTTTTTATAAAAAATGATCTGAAAAATGAGTAAAAAAGATATATTTAGTTTGAAAATAAGTGTAATGCCCAGATATTTTTATAAAGAAAATTGAAATTTACAATAAGTAAATACTGCACTGCAATTAGAGACAGCCCTACTCATTCTTTTAGTAAGAAAACAGAGATTATGAAGCCAGATTTGATTTCTTGAGAGACTAATAATTAATACAGATGAGTAGCCCATTTCAGCAAATTATAGCACTTCGCTGGCTTTATTCCTCGCTGAGAAAGGAATAAGGATTAAGTCTTAACAGGAGAAAAAGCAGGAGAATAATAAATTTAAATAAATACTTTAATCTTTTAAAATAATTTTTTTGACTTTAATAAATATAATATAGAAAAAAGTTCACATCTTTAATTTTTCTCTAGATATTACGTTTAAGAAAATGTCGGTTGTTATAGAACATAACTAAATTAAAAAAAGATAAATAAATCGAATTTATCTGTTTGCTAGATTAAAAAAAAAATTATATATATATATGAAAAACTAAACATAGTCAAAGATGCACGCCACTGAAGCGGGGTCCATGTAAAAATTTTTTAATCCAAAAACATATGATCACGATGGATCGCGCACCCTTTACCGACGTTTGAGATTCAATCACAATGGCGCGCGCGACAGAGGAAAAAAATTTCTCGGCTCAGTCAAGTCAAGCCACGCAGAAGATCGAGACAGAGGAAATCGAAAGATCTGACAAACGATCTAATGCGACGCACGTACCGATCTAATAAGCTCTAGGTTGAGCTCTTCGGGCGTCAGCAGCATATCAGCGCTAGGGTTCCTGTAAAACATGAACTCACGCTCTCCGTCGGCGCGTAGGGTCACGAACGCCAGCGCCGTCCGAGCGCCCCTGTCGAAGGTCAGCCCATCCCCGGTCACGCCGTTCTGCTTCAAGATCCCGGCGAGCATGTGCCCGAATTCGTCGTCTCCGAGCTTCCCGATGAAGGCAGCCTTCCCGCCGAGCCTGGAGACTGCGATCGCCGCGTTGGCCGGAGCACCGCCGGGCGCCTTCAGAAATCCGGGCGCCTCCGCAAGCGATACGCCGGAGACCGTCGGGACGAAATCAATCAGCATCTCGCCGAAGCAGACGATGAGTCCGCAATCCGCGCTTCTATTGTTGACCGCGGCCATGGCTGAACGAAGACAGACAGAGAGAGAGAGAGAGAGAGAGAGAAATTATTTAAAAATGATAAGAAAGAATCGAAGGATTGAGTAGATAGGATAAGAGAGAATATGGAAAACGGAGAAGAGAGCTGCGAGGGTCGTATATCCTGTATAGTGGAATGACAAGGACGGCGAGATGCCCTCTCTTTTCTGGAAGGCTATTAATATAAAAGTTCCAATTTAATTCCATAAAAATAATAATAGTAATAATTTAAGATAACCATGATGCTGTGATCGCACGTCACCGGTGTGTGAAATGATTGACAGCAGCGAGATACGAATATTTTAGTTGACAAAATTGTAGCAGTGTACATCTACCCAGAATCTTATGAATTGTTCTGAATATAATGTATGCTAATACGGATGGAGCTCACAGGAGACGATGACCGTCGACTTTTGAGGTGGGTTAATCACAGGAACGGGTTGCGCAAGGTGGATAAATATCATGGCAAAGGAACAGGGTGTTGCATCCGTAAACGTCTTGATTCGAAGAAGATTTACAAAATAAAAGCTTGAATTTAGGTCTTAATTATGTGTGACATGAGACGGTAAGAGCTTCGAGAATTACGCCAGTGATGTGTTATTAAAAAGCGAGTTTAATCCGAAGAAATATGGATAAAATTCTTAATCAAAGAACTTAAACGCTGCACGCCGTAATTATAAATAAAATATCATAAGATTAATATT
>JAODPA010143454.1:0-15616 GCA_025585075.1 Nepenthes mirabilis | reverse complement strand
TATGGAGAAGGTCGAAAGTAGGCATCTCGAAGTACCCAAAACCCTGAATTTACCGGTAAACTTTATAGTTAACAATGTCTTCTCGCGCCAATTCTTGTTGACATCGTTGACGATTCGAAACTTGAGAGAGAGAGAGAGATGAACTACGGCCAGAGTCTTAAAGCAGCGGCGAAAATTATACTGGACAGCGACTCAACCGCAGGCGCCGCTGTCAACGGCGACGAGATCGGGGTGACGGCGACCTTGAAACCGCACCAAGTGGAAGGAGTTTCATGGCTTATTCGACGCTATATTCTAGGCGTCAACGTCATCCTCGGTAAATTTTTGCAATTACATTTGTCTTTTCTTCTGCCCTTAATTTTTTTATTGTTAGTGTGTTTTTAACGTATGTGATTGGATTGGTATTGTTTCGAAATTATTTATAAATCATATGTAAAAAAAAACAAATGTGGACATAATATCGGTATCTGAAATGACGAGAATCGTTGCCGCAGTTTTGAACCGCGAGGAAGCATGCTAATAACATGGTGGGATTTTGAATTCCGAATTTTTTTCTTAAATATCAGGACATTTGAATCTTGGAAATTTTGCCTTAATATCAGAATTTTGAATCCTAATATGGGGATTTCAAACTCCAAATTTTTTCCAATATGTGGATTTGAATCACAATTTTTTTAAAAAATATGAATAAATTAAATTAAAAAAAAATTCCCTAAGGTTTTTAATTTTTTATTTCACGTGGAATTTCCGTCCTGTGACAAAAGTTTGCCCCATATCATCTATATAAGGCATTGTTATCTCACAATAACAATCACAAATTCTTTATCAGTTTTCCTCCTCAATTCATCTTCAAGAGTAATCTACTAATTGTCTACTAATTTCCCTATTTTACATTCTCACCACAGGTATAACAAATTATTCGTCAATTTTCCTCAATTCATCATCGAAGTAGCCTGTCACTAATTCACTGTCGATTTTCCTTCTCTCATATCATCTTCTTAGAATCCTTTTCTTGTCAATTTTATTTTAGTAAACCTCATCATTATGGATAGTTATTGTGACTAACGTTAGAAGAACATTAGAACATCTTCCATCATGCATTTTATACCAGAAGTGTGCGCATCTCGCACGAAATCATTTTGCAAGCCTTTCACTCGAGCAGCCATTGCACAAACATCATGCTAAAGCATTCTTGAAGTCACCTTGAGCACCATTAGTGTGGACCTTTTTTGCGGATTGGTTCTAGACATCAGTCGCTCGTGCTGCAAATGCATGTACCTCTTGTTAAATCTTTATGGAACTGCATCACCTGAGCAAGTGTACTGCCAATGCCAGAAATAAAAAAAGAAAAATATATGTACAGTGGGCATGCGACTCACAAGGGAGTCTTCCATCCCAACGCTTCCTATATTCGTCTTCTCCACCATCAGGGTTACTTGAGTTATCTTCATAATGCATGGAAGACATTCTGTCATCCTTCTCTAAAGGAACAAGATCATTATTGGCAAGAATATCATCTACCAATGGTGCTAGGTTATTAAAAAAGGTAGTTGTTTTCCTTTCTAATAGTTGACTAGGCCTAGTAGGTGACATGATAATCACTAGCCTTAACTGTTGGCATGGGATGCCAACTACCATTAAAATGTAGGGGATGATTAAAGGAGGATTGCATACCGTATTGAATTTTCTTTGAGAACTAATTTTATGTGATCTAGCACCAATATGGGTTCAAATTTGATAGTGATGAGTTATCTATTATTGTGGTTGAAAATGTACAACTATTATTGTGGTTGAAAATCACAACCGAGTTTATCTTAAGTTCCATACTTCTATGTGGAGAAATTTGATAGTGATGAGGTCGCTGCTACTATTTTTGTATTTTCCAACCTCCTTATTAACATATTTCATAGTGCCAACTGATGGTCAATTGCACAGTCATAGAAGAGATTTAAGGAGGAAATTGAAGGCGATGAAAGTTAGCAGAAGTGAACAGTAACAAAAATTTGTATTAGTGGAGAACTCAGTAGACTTTGACTTCATTGTTATTATCAAAAGATTGGATTATTATGTTATCATCTCCAATTAGAAAACAAATTGTCTTTCCTAACATGTATAGTGCACTCGTAATACCTTCTCATCAGTAGTTTTCCTTTTTTCCCACATCTAATAATGCCCGAACACTTGAACTTTTGTCCTGAGATTCAGTGCTCAAATATTTCTGATCATGGAAGATCAGAAGATTCAATGCAAACAGCTGATGTCCATAGCGTTGATGCATTTGTTGTTAACACAATTTCTAGATGCACTTAAAACTTCAAGATTTGTCCTCCATGTTTGTAAGGAACCATGTGGCGCTGACAGTGTTCCTTTCATATGCAGGAGATGAGGTATTGTTTGTTCTTCTCCGACAACTTGGGTTTCCTATCCTTATCAGATCCCACTGAAATGCTATTGACTTGGGTCAAATTTATGTCAGTTGTATACATCTATTTACGCGAAAGGAGACTTGGTAGTATGTGTAAAGCTTGTACTAATAAATTTAATCTATTTAAGTAATTGAGTCCTAAATTGATGTGCTTTTGGGATTTCATTGTTGATATTTCTTTGATCTTGTTGGTTCAAGGATACACATTTTTTGAGTTAAAATTGAATTTCCTGGGAAATATTTCCTTTAGATTGCTTCCCAGAAGTTAGACTTTTATTGTGTTTGGTTGATTTTTTTGCAATAATTTTAGTTTATGTTGCTTGGTTCATACTCCTACTACTTGTGAAGTGTGATTGAAGAATGGCATTATTTTCCCAATATAGCACACCAAGGAATTTTCTTGCACTCCCCTTTTTATTTTTTATGGGATATATAATTTTTTCTACAACTCAAGGATTTAAACTGCTTAGAAGGGGGCTAGTAAAGTTAACTTCCACTTTTGGGAGGAAGTAGTTTAGTCAAAAGGATTCTTATCCCCTTTCGAGTTTTGTTTTTTGGTTGATTATAAGGATCTCCATTTGACTTTTCATTTATTCTAATCAAACATGAGGCAAAAGACCTACTTTGTAGGAATTGAATGCCCTCACTTTTGCCAAACAAATGATGCCTTGGAAAAGGAATAACTTGATAATTAAGCTTTTCTATTTGATCAAGTTCTAAAATCTCTGCCAGACAGTTAAAACATGCAGCAAAAATAAGTATCACTCGGTGTGCTTTTGCATCTGAATGGAAACCCTCTTTATGAAATGCTTTCTTTGTTTTTCTTCTTTATGATGTGAAATGAGTTATTTGCAGATGGGATTGGGAAAGACCTTGCAAGCCTTTACTTTCCTGAGCTACTTAAAGACTTGTCAGATGTCACACAGGCCTTTCTGTGAGTTATTGCTGCCCCCAAATTATATCTTATATATATCAATATATAAACGATAACACTCACACTGAGTCAGCTTGGATCTTTGGTCTCTACTTGGGTGGTTATTTTATGCAGTGGTTCTATGCCCATTGAGTGTAATTGATGGATGGTTGTCAGAGATAGAGAAATTTTCTCCAAAATTGAGAGTTCTTATGTACATTGGCGAGAAAGAACACCGACTTAGATTGCGCAGAACAATATTTGAATATGTAGAAGCACAGTCATCATCTTCTGATGTAAGTTTTGCCCAATGTACTATGATAGCCAATAATACCTGCCACTGTCGGATTATCTTCTTCATCTATACTTTCTTCTCCTCCTGATCTTTTTGTTCTTTTCATTTTTTTTTAAAGTTGGAGAAAGGGATTGATTCTTGTTGTTTGCATAGTTTCTACTGCATTGTTTATTTATTTGTCATTGATGCTGAGTTTCGATCATTTGCAGGTACCAGTGTTTCCTTTTGATGTGCTCTTGACAACATACGATGTAGCTCTGATAGATCAGGATTTTCTCTCTCAATTTGCATGGCATTATGCAGTAATTGATGAAGCCCAAAGACTGAAAAATCCTTCAAGTGTATGTTAGAGGCCATATAATTCCTAGTGATTAGATCAATCCATACAAATTTTGCTCTGTGATGGAAATATACTGGATCGCGATCCAGATTTCTTGTAATTTGGAGTCTTTACTGATCACTCCTTATCAATGTCATCCTATCTGTGATAGAGCTCTATCACGCTCTCTGCTTACCCTTTTCTTATCCTTTTCTGGCCCAATTAGGTCATAAACTGAAACATCCATGATCAATGATGAGCACATGCCCTGAGGAATCTTTAAACTAGTTAGTGCAGTGAGAATTTCCTTCTTTAGCTTACAGTCTTTCAAGCTGGTTAAGGATAAATTTTTAGCTACTCATTTTGTTTGGAAGATTATTTTTCTGATCTCTGGGGTTTTAATGGCCTTCTCCAAGAGAGCAACCAACATCCAAATATATATATATTTTTTTGGTTCCCTTATTTTGGAGCCTTAATTGTTAACCTGGGCAGGTTTTGTATACTGTACTCAGAGAGCGGTTTGTTATGCCAAGGTGTTTGCTGATGACTGGCACCCCAATTCAAAACAATCTCACTGAACTTTGGTCATTGATGCATTTTTGTATGCCTGCTGTCTTTGGAAAATTGGAACAGTTCCTTTCCATGTTTAATGAAGTTGGCGATCCCTCAGCAGGTTATCAATTTGCCTTTTAGAATTTCACTTATGGGCTTCTATGATTATGTAACTTCTTGAATGTTTGGTTTTTGTTGTTCATCTAATCTTTGTATTTACTTCTCTGTTGACCAAATTGGCTTTTTTCTCTTGCTTCAGCTATTGGTTCTATTTTTTGTGATGGCGTGAGTCTTGGTCTTAAGATACATCATCTAAAATTCTTAATACTAAATTACTGAAGAGTAGACTGTGTGAGTGCTTCAGAATTTAAAATTCCTTTGCTCCATTTAGGTGACAACATTTGAACGTTTCAGGCAAATTTGAAAATAATTGAAGCAATCAGATTTGGTTGCACTTCAACTTTTAGTGGATATTTTCTTTGCAAATGAAATGGCATAAGAGGAGTTACGTAGCTGATTTCATTTTTGGGGACTTGAGACTTTGTTTATGTCAAGTACTAAAGGATTCATCCCTTCCTCCAAGTAGCAGGACTTCTATTTCTTGTGAAACTTGCATAGTTACTATTTTTTTAATTCTTTATTTTTCATATATTTTTTTTGTTTCCTGTGATACTAGTTTCGATAGTGATCTTGGCTCGTGGGCGTCTTAAGGGTGCTGATGGGCCACCTTTCTCAGATGATATTGATACCGGGGACTTGTTATTGGTGTACCTTGTGTGTGCACGCATGTGCAAGCAATCTGGAAAGATATCAAAGTCAAGGTGGTCAAGCTCATGCTCAGAACTTGTGGAATATTCTATGTCATTGAGACTGAGCTAAAAACACCAATTGTTCTATGTGTGTGTGCTTGCGTGCATGTGCGTGTGTGCTCCTGCCACTTTTAGGTCCTGACAACACGTGGCTGACAATCCCCAGGCAAGCATTTCGACTAAAACAGCAGGAATCAGTTGTAGTGTATGCACGTCACTATGATTGCTGACTGATTTTCACTTTGCAACTTATTCTTGTGGAATTTTGAAGTCACGGGATGTGACATATGTTCAGGGATACATGCATAGTGATCTTTTAAGCAGATTGCATCTTTCTTCTAATGTGATGTGATTGAAACAAATATGTATCTAAATATTTCTTGTTTAGTTGTTATGGAAGATGATAATGCATAGATCTTTACTTGGGTTATCCTCAACAGGCCATGATAGAGGCAAATTGGAACAGCAGCTCAATACTTTGAAATGCATACTAGAGGCGTTTATGCTCCGCAGAACAAAATCTAAGCTTATTGAGTGTGGAACTCTGGTGTTGCCTCCACTTACAGAGATCATCCTGTTGGTTTTCTGATGCTGCTTGCTATTTAGTTGTTTGTTTAGTGTTGATTTAAGTATTTCCTACGGGAAAATTTCTCATCCATGGCTATGTCTTTATGAGCAAAAAAAGATTTAGTTCTGTAATGCCTGAAGATAATGTGATGCTGCCCATAACTGTTCGTTTTGGTTCTATAGTGAAATTCACTAATTGGTTTGGGTGGTACCACATCATCTTGGGATGTTTTTAGATTTGGCTTTTGTCTATATATACAATTACTCCTCACCACTCCCTTAATAATGAAAAGGTGTAGGTAGATGATGAATTAGTATGCTTTTTATCTTGCTGAAAGCTTTTGTTTATTTCTTTTTGGTAGAATGGTACCACTTGTAGCCTTGCAGAAGAAGGTTTATATTTCAATATTGAGGAAGGAGCTTCCTAAACTTCTTGCTATTGCCTCTGGAACATCGACTGTCCAATCGCTACAAAATATTGTATGTTAATTCATCAACCCATTAACTATGTTATTGTATGTCAGCTTCATTTGTGCTGACATTATCCTTGGATCTTGGTTGTTTTTCACACGGTTATGGAATTACTGCTATTTTGGCTGGATGAAAGCTTCACTTTTTCTTTCATGTTACATTCATGCAGGTAATCCAATTACGGAAGGCATGTAGTCACCCTTATCTCTTCCCTGGTATTGAGCCTGAACCTTATGAAGAGGGAGAACACCTTGTTCAGGTCTTTTCACCTTTCTGTTAAGTTTTAAGGTTCAAATTCATTTTGATTATTGTGGTGCATGAAGTATACAGTGTCCATAGCCAAATTTACATGCAGAAGCACAGATGCATTGATAGAATTGCTCCAACTTATGTCCTTGCTGCCTGGACAAATGAACTGTTTGTGTGCTTTTAAGTCCATCTGCTCAGTTCGGATGTTCTATATAATCTTATTATCAGGCTAGTGGTAAGCTCATAATCTTGGACCAACTTCTTCGGAGGCTACGTGATTCTCGACATCGTGTTCTTCTATTTGCTCAGATGACCCATACACTTGATATTTTACAGGTCTGTCACCTTTTTTATTATAACCAAACCAAAAAAAAAAAATAGCATGTAGCTACTTTGTCATTGCAAGAGTGAATAGTTATAAAGATTCCAAACTTTTTTGTGGTGATCTAGGATTTTCTGGAGTTGAGGCAGTATTCGTATGAGCGCCTTGATGGGTCGATTCGAGCAGAGGAGCGTTTTGCTGCAATTAGAAGTTTTAGCCAACAATCAGCCACTGGAAAATTGAATTCTCAAGTCAACGAAAATGGTGCATTTGTTTTTATGATATCCACAAGAGCTGGTGGAGTGGGGTTGAATCTCGTAGCTGCTGACACAGTGAGTTCTGTTATGTCCCACCATCAACATGGAATCTTGCTTCTTCAACTGACCTTGGCTCTGAGTCTCTAACACGCTAGAGTAACCAATAGTCTACATTGCAAATGAAATGTCTAAGGCTTGCATACAAAGACTGTCTTTATTTAGAGCTTTATCCCTACTTATGGTTCTTTTTAAATTGTTATACTCTATACATTATTTTCATAGAATGAAATATCGGCTGATATCCAATATGACTGATATATATTGGTATTGAGATCCTGATATCCAATATATCGGTATCGAGACCCCTGATATCGATATTTCTGGATATTGCGAAAAAAATTTTGATATATTGAAATATATTGGTCGATATTCAAAATATCGATTAATATAAATGTTGTTTGAACAGATGATATATTAATTGATATTTGCCTATTAATGTACGATTTGTAGAAATTTTTTTACTTTCGATTTATTCATTACCAATATGTATTGTCAAATATGCTTAATATTATTATGGCTATGACTAATAATAATACTAATACTTTTGTCCATGATTACCATTAAAACAATGTTGTCATTCATGCTCGCTCATGAAAGGTGTTGTGAAGTGTGTGAAGAAGAATTAAATGTTTATTTTGTTTATTATGCAATTTACCCATTGCAAGTGATTAGTTGAAATATGTTGTCATATGATTCAAATTTTTTTGTTTATATAGCCTTTTATTCATTTCCAAAATTACTTAACGATTTTCATATTTGATTGTGGCATTGTGCACACGTTGTAGTTTATATTTTGACATGGTTGTGTAGGTTATATTCTATGAGCAAGATTGGAATCCTCAGGTTGACAGACAGGCATTACAACGTGCACATAGGATTGGTCAAATGAACCATGTACTATCTATAAGCCTAGTTTCAGCTAATACTGTTGAGGAGGTGAGGTGTTCTTACTAGCCAACAGTGTTTTGGAGTGGGAGGCTCATTTCTGACAGATTTCGAATGTTTTTATTTAGGTTGTCATGCGGAAAGCACAGAGGAAGTTGCAGCTTAGTCATAATGTTGTTGGTGATGATAATGCGAATTATGGAGGGAACGAACTTTCAGGGGTTGAACCTGGTGACCTAAGGTCTGTAATATATGGGCTACATATGGTTGACCTAAAAGAGATGAGTGAAGGGATGTTGGATGAAACAAATATGTCAGAACTTAATGATATGGCTGAGAGGGTGATTGCAAAGCGCTATGCTAAAAACCCATACTCTGATCCAGTGAAATTTGAGATTAGCACTAGTGATCTTCATGGAAATGTTGCTTCTGCGAGTTTCGATCCAGGTCTTGATGAAGCTTCATACATCTCCTGGGTTGAAAAATTCAAGGAGTCAATGAAGTCAACTGAATATTCTGGGCTGGAGTTGGGAACTAGAAGAAAATTAACCGAGGAACAGGAGCAAAAAATTGAGGCTGCTAGAAAGAAGGCAGAGGAGAAGAAGTTGTCAAAATGGAAATCTCTTGGATACCAATCACTTTCTGTTGGTGATCCAATCCTTCCTATAGATAATGATATCACCTCAGATTGTGGTGCTGTCCAATTTGTTTTAGGAGATTGTACACAACCATCGAACATATGTCCATCTGAAACTACAATTATATTCAGGTGATCTTTTCGTTGATATTTGATTAGTTGCATGATGATTTTAAATCAGGAAGATAGTGTCAAGAAACTGCTCATTCCAAAAGCTTAAGTAGATAAATGAAGACTGTCCTTCTATACTCTTAACATGCCCCTAAATGGAGCTACCCAGTGAATAAAGCTTCTATTATATGCAAGGTCCGAGGAAGAATCAGACTACCTTTTGGTCTGTTATCTGCGATCTTATCTTGCATTAAGCATGGTAGATTAAGCCCCTCCCCAAGGAAAAAGAGAGAAACGAACATTTTCAAGTTGAAGTGTAGATCAAGCATTGGACCTCCCTGTACGCTGTGTTGAAGTGTAACTTTTAAGGAAATGGCCCCAGAATGGCCCCATAATTTTCCAGCAAGTTTAGTTGTTAAAAATGGCCCCAGAATGTTTTCATGTTCTTACAAATAGGTCTAACAATGGCCGTTATGTAACCTCTGTATTGCATTATTTATTCATCATCACACCTATTAGTTTGTGGTTGGTTGCTTTACTGAATCCATGAAAAAATAGCTGATCCTGTGTACTTGAGTGTACACATTTCTGATAAATTGTGGATTAATATGATAGCTGTTGAAAAGTTGAATTTTCTGGTGAAATGAGAATCAACGTTGGAAGGATTATAACATTTGTTGAGTCATCCGACTGAACCAAATGCTGGGTGGTTGTTGTTTACTCCTATCATACTGTTATTAATGTAGAAATTTGATAATACTTCCCTGAAATTCAGTAATTCTATTGTGCATTGAAATTTGTTCTTTTCCTTCCTATTTCTCTTTCATACATGGCTGTTTGTATGTTGTTTGGGTATCACAATTGTTGAAGCCACTATGTTGCTTTCTTGGTTCATCCAGAGTGGACTTGCTCCATTTTTAAGAAGATTTTTCTTCCTTTTCTTTTTTCATGTCAAAGTTACTGCTTGTTATTCCAATTCTATTTTCTTCCCCCCTCCCCCCGCCCCCCTTAAAATCTCTGCTGATGGTATTTCTTGTGGTTAATTGTGTTCTTTTGGAAGCTGTGTGGATGACTCTGGTAACTGGGGCCGTGGAGGAATGTTTGATGCCTTGGCCAAACTTTCCAAGAGAGTTCCAGAGGCGTATGAAAGAGCATCAGAATTTAGGGATTTACATACGGGTGATCTTCATCTTATACAAATTGATGGTAAGCTTTCATTTTGGAGTTTTTTGGACACTGAACGTCTGTTATTATGTTTTCTTGATGTCATAGCAGCATTAATGACCAAGTCTACATTTTTTTTTTCCAGTTGGCCCATCGTTTGTCCCCTTGAAAATCATTAATGTGCAGTCTCTTGTGTGGTACCTTGTCTATAAATATATCTTTTTTGATCGTTCTCCCCAGTGTTGGATGATTGTTTTTTGATGAACTCCACCCTTTTGAACATCTCATGATAGGTTATTCAAATTTGAGAGATCCCCGAGTTGGTGCTCAGGTTCTTTTTGATTGATAAATTTAATAGCACCACATTTTCATCCCTTCCTTTCCAAGATTTGAAACTTTTGGTTTCATGTTCTTAGAGATAAGCGCATGACTCTGCTGCTAATAAGTGTAGACACCTCCATTGGGGTGACATATCGGTGTCCAATACACATTGGACAATGACATGCTTCGCTAACATGTTCCAGCAAGTATCAAACACGATAGGACACATTGGAATATTTTATTTTATTTAGTTGATTTGGGCATGCTGAGGGCACTCTAGGGCATAGCTAGGACTCGTTTAGGATATCCTTGGGATACGTTTTGGCTAATTTTATAATTTTTAAAACAAGAAAGCATGGTATTTAATAAGCTATAGTAGTATTGGGGCTAACTAGTGTATTATTGTAGTAATTATTAAATAAGTTCAAAACATAAAGCTTAGTTCAGAGAAATGAGCTCCCCTGGTTTTAATTCACAATCAATCAAAGAGAAAAGAAGCACCAGGTCGAGAAGTTAGGGTTGATAGTAATGAGAACATGCCGCGATGGTTGATGATTTTATTGGCCAGTGGTTTTTGATGATAAATATGTTCCCCTCCATATTATAAAAAGTCCTAGCTTTTTCATTTGTTCTCTCTCTTTTTTTTTTTTCCATTTTTCTATAAAATGTTTTTGTCTACTCCTTAGCTCGATAAATATTTAACTGTTGCTCTTTTTTATGCCCTAGCTTTTTTGTTGTATGCATAATTTTTTGTGTTTGCTACTGATCTAATAGTATTTCACATATCCTTTCTCTTATCAAAGTACTATGGACCAAGTTTAAATTTTATATCAGAATATTTCCTAACCAATGATCAATTTTTCAATTAGAATGTTGTTTTTAATTTCTTTGTTATATATATTCACTACATTTATTACATTATTACTACTACTACTACTTGTTTACTTTGATATTTGCACTTAATATATGAAATTAAACAAATAATTTTGAAACTGAAACTTTAGTACTAATAAACCGCATAAACCATTCCAACAAATTGACAGGCACATTGACGATTTAGATAGTTTGTCTTAAATAACGGTTTGGTTTGGTAAAATCCACATTGTAGCATGCAGTTTGGTTGCATATTATTCTCCAATTCACACAAAACAGATCAATTTTCACCCCTATTGTGAACAATCACGTGGTGACTGTGCTTGTTTCCAATTATCCTCTTCTTTGTTGTAGATAGCGATAGCTATCTGAATGCTTCTTCCTCGTTCTTTGTTAAGTGCTTGTTGACTATGTGCTTGTTTAGGAGCTTTTGATTATAATAGTATTTTTGGTGAAAATTAGAAAGTGCAAGGTGGAGCATTGATAGCTAATTTGAAACAAAATCATTTTATTTAGCCAACTGTTCTAATACCTGTTTAAAAAAAAAAAAAAAAACCATGAATTTTAGTTAGCATACCCCTAGTGTATCATTTTCTAATTTCAGGGAAATAATGTGTCACAGGATCATGTTAGTGTCCTTTCTTGTTAGGTGTTGGGAGGCTTGTCCTGTATCCACATCTAGGAGTAGCTTTCAGCAGATGCTTGCTCGTAATTCCTGCTTGAAGACTAAATTTGGCATCTCTTGATGAAGATTCTGTGTATTGAACACTAACCTACTGTTTTACGTCAATCTGGAAGTCTTTAGTTATTGCCAGAAATTTGGATAAAATGATATTTTACAACTTTTATTGGGATAGATATTGCATTAGAGAATGGAGATGCTCCATGTGTGGCTTTAATAGGTTAAAAGAAGATGCATATGCTTTGTGTAATTGATGAAAACAGCTTAAAAGTTGGCGGAATCTCTGTTAAAGATTGTGGTGAAAGATTAAAAGGGTGATCAGGGCTCCTTCCAGCTACAACCATTCTTGTCCTGCTAGACTCATAGGTTTAAGCATTCAAATGCAAGACGGTCAACTTATAAAACAGCTTGTATATCCTTTGCATAGGTTCGTCCTTTGTAATTAAATAATTTAGCAGAGAAGGCAAATTTGTCCTAGTATAGACTGAGCCTAGGATCTGACCATGCTTTTGTGGAAAATTATGGAAGCCGGTTAACACTATGATGCATCTCTGATTGTTTGAAGAAATGGAAGCTAATGAGGATCGTTATGGATCTTACAGCATGTACTAGAGCTTCAAAAAGAATGTATTACCGCTTGTTTCTCATTGAAGAAATGCCCTTTGTAGAATACTTTCCATAAGCAAAACCTCTAAGCAGAGGGGAAGGCAACTTCTACTAATTAGTAGTGTGAAAGTTTACGCAAGGAATGGGCATATTGGTTCACTTAAGAATGCATATAGTATACTAAATGGAGTTATTTATGTTTAAGTAAGTTATAATAATACCATTATAACTGTTACAGATGTACGAGATTCAGTAGTTTGAATTTTTTTTTATTTTTCCCTTTTAGTCAAAAGCCAATGTTTTTGTTTTTCACAAATTATCACAAACCAAAGTTCTTAAATTCATTCCAAATTGGATCAGACCGAAATGATGCTATATAGATTCTCATTTTGAAAATGGGTCATCCAAGCATTTATATATAGATATTATGTTTACATATGGACCCCTACATTCTTACATTCTATTTTGGAGAAGGAAAAATTATGAAAATTGAAAAAAAAATTGTCCAAATTTCATCACATGTGAATCACTGGAGAACTAGTCGAATAACCAATGAGAATCCAACCACTATGATTGCTTGGATTTTGGAGAGTGAATTAATATTTCCTCTGAGTTTTAATTACTCGTGTGGATTTTGGAACCCCCAATTCCCCAGTGTTCTCTAGACTGCATCTGCATTAACTTGAACTAGCACTAGCTTGTCCTGTTTTAATGTGGCGTTTATCTGTTCTAAACTTGCTCCAAGTAAAATCAGAATTGACATCAACAGATTCTTTTCCTCAAACCAAAAAAGAGGACAATATAGAATGTACACATGTTAATCAAATTATAAACTCTTGTACCTCAATAGTAAAATGTAATAAAGAAAAAATGAACCTGATGACATTATTTATTAAGAACTTATCATACATTCCACGATATTGCCCGAACCATAGGAAGATAAATGCTGAGCAGTGTTGGGTTTTGGTCATTCCCCTGTGGGTTCCAACAACAAGCAGATAGTCAATGGAGGATCACGCAAGATTCGTGCGAGGAAGGGGTTCCTGTAATCTACACTTTTATAATGGATTATTTCAGAATTTATCCCGTGATTTTTTCCTATAGTTGAAAAGGGTTTTCTACGTTAAAAATATTGTATATTGTTGTGTTTTTTGCGCTTACAAGTTTGGTGGTTGACGGGGGGTTAGGGTTTTATTCTATTACGTTAAGTTGTGTGTATCTGGGTTGAACCTCAACAAGCAGTTGATTCGTTCTGAAAGGATATGGATTGTTAAGACCCCATCAATAATGAAAGTCATCAAAATAGTTAATATGGAGACCTGTAATTCATTTAGCGGTTACAGTGCATTCTGTCATATTAAGCAATTGACTTGTTTTCAGATCGTATAATACCAAGAACTCATTTTGAGCTTATTAGGGATTCTTCTTTTGAATAAGGTTGGGTAATTGACTAATTCTGAGACCATATGAGCTGTTGTAATGCAATAGCGAATGCCATCATGAGGAAAATAATTGTTACAACCTAGGACTCTTTTACGGCTTATTTTGAATTCCATGCAATTTATAAGTAAAAGAAAGTGACTCTAAATTATAGTTATTATTGTGTGCTTGAATCATCCGCAAGTTCCTTAGTGCTGTAAATAGTGCAGAGGACCATGATGCTCAGGGCACAGATGTCAACGCTCCTCAGTGGGTCGCATTGGCCGTTGTGCAGTCTTACAATCCCCGACGTAAAGTTCCCCGAAGCAATATCTCAATCCCCGACTTGGAGCAGTGCATTTCAAAAGCAGCATTCTCTGCTGCTCAGCATTCTGGTATTCTATTTTCACACTTTATCTCATATTTTCCCCTTAGCTTAATGATTTTCTTGATGACTTCTTTCTCTTCCTAATCTTCTACTGATTCAAAGCTGATATTATCAGCTTGGGTACTTGAATCTTTTTGAATTTTTTAAATTTTCTGTTTGCATTATCATTGCTTAAAACAATGCGTTAGAATCTCACACATACGGACTACCTGATTGTGTTCTTCTATCATGAATTCTGTCCGGGAAAAAACAAGCTTCAATCCACATGCCACGAATCGGTTATCAAGATGGTTCAGATCGAGCTGCTTGGTATTCGACCGAGCGGCTTCTACGTAAATACGCCTCCATATATGGCATAAAGATCTTCGTGTATGCCTCTAAAACTCAAAGCCATCATCCCTCAATCACTCCCTCTTTTTTTCTGCGCGATTGCTGTGTCCCTGGGCTTAGATTTTGATCTATTTCCTTCTCATATCCTGCAGATACTATCACCGACGGCCTTGAGGCTCAACACTAGCCACTGATGGGGTTGACAAAAGTATGGTGCATCTTGTTCCCTACTATGCTGAAAATCCAGAGTTTTGGCATATCTCTAATTTGTGTGTGCACTATTCGCCTTTTTTCATATGTCTACCTTGTGCAATTTACACAAATAGAAGGAGAATTTCTTTTCCTTAATATTCTTGCCATCAACTTCTATATCTAACTCCTCTATTTTCTGGGTATTTTGAATTAGCTCCATTAGTGGTATATGCTACAGGTAATTTGCCTTAGGTTTAGAGGGTGAGTCTTAATATAACAGTGAGATTATTATGTTATGATTTAGATACTACGAGTTAAAACCATGAAAAACCCAAGGCATAGTAAGCGAAGAAAACAACTTGTTGAAGATACCTTTTATCACTAATTTCATGAAATTTTGGGCATCAATCACAAGCTTTCATCTCGTAGAAAGTTTGCCTTGTCCTATCGCTTCATTGGCTCTTGAGCATATTGTCTTGTGGACTTGTTCTTCAAGTCTACTTCCAAAGTTCTGTAACTTGTTAAAGATCCCGGCAATTGATTCAGATGAGAATTGTTGGGTTTTGGTCATCAAAGCTATACTCACAAAGCCAAAACTAATCTCTATAAGGATTATTTTTGAACCATTTATTTGTGTGAGGAGGCAGTACAATAATATATAATAGCAAAGTAATAATCACAACAATAAAACACAATATTTTATATAAAAAATCTCGTTAAAAATGAGAAAAAAATCGCAATGCTATAAATATGAAAATATCTACCATAT
>JAODPA010143443.1:0-15617 GCA_025585075.1 Nepenthes mirabilis | reverse complement strand
ATTATTATTATTATTATTATTTTCTCCTAATTTATATATTCAACCTGGTACTCTCGCCGTCCTGTCTACGTCCGCTGTCTCCCAGCTCGAAGGATGCAACTGCAGGTAGGATTGAATGCAGCGTGAGATTTCGGCTCTGATTTAAGGTTTGTTCGAATATGAATTTTTGTTTGATGTGTGTTTTCGCGGATTCGATTATTTCCCATGCAGTTGGTGGTGGATTTATTTAGGTTTAGCTGAATTTCTTCCAAACATCTGCGGGTTCTCTGGGTGGCAGCCTCTGATTTCTTCGTTTTGCTGAAATTTCCTTTATTTCGGAGGATTTGGCTGGTTTTCTTGCTTCCCGGAGTTTCATTACTATACAATTTTAAACAATGGGATGAACTTGTTAAGATGAATTTTGGAGAAATGGATAGCCACAAACTATTGCTTGACTTCGTGAAATTACTTTCACATTTTCTCTGTCATCCTGGAAGTTGTGATTGCTACGTGATGCATCTTTTTTTGCTGCAGAAACATTCATAGTCGAAGTTAATTTGTTAAAAAATTGATTAAACCCGTCTACTTTGGTGCTCCGTTGCGCAGTTCTGCTATTTCCTTCAATGGAATTTCGTATATATATATTTTTTTTCAAATGTAGATGCATGAATTGTGCATTTCATTACGTTTACGTGCGGACATGATTATGCTTGTTATTGACTTCCCACTCTTGCTGCATCAACGGGCACGTGCATAGCAGATTATCATACCAGTTATATATAGAGCATTATCAGCCCTATTTGCTAATTTTTGACATGCTTTTTGTGAGTTTGTGTCTTGCGGAGATAAGAATGCTAAGATAAATGAGTGCAGTTATTCTAATGATGAAATAAGGAATGATCATATTTATAGTTAATTAGTAGTCAACTTATAGAAGGAAAAAAAACGGGGGAAAGTTGTGAAGATGGAAGCTAAATGAAGTGTCCTTGGGAAAGTTGCTTTGATGGCAGCTAGAGGCAAAAGGAAGGGGGAAAGGTAGGCCTAGGACAAATTAGAGCGAGGTGGTAAAGAAGAATCTAAAATTGCTTTTACTAAGATTTAACCAACCATATATCATTGGGATAGACAGATTGGCCTTTCAAATCCCCCCAAAGCGGCTGGTGCCAAATCAAAACTGATGCTAATTTCAGTCTGAGTAGAAGTGCTACCATTAGAAGCTTGGGCAAGGTTGATATAGGGCACTAAATTTTTGGATCTTCGGTAATTCATGGAACCACAAATATTCTTACTGCTGAGACTATTTTCGTCGCATTCTTAACTGCCTGGGACTGGGGGCTAAGGAAAATCCTAGTTGAATCTGATTTGTCCATGACTGTCCAAAAGCTCAATGACCCAATCACCATCAATGACCCAAACAAAGGCCTTCTTCTTGGCTGTCAAAGCTTAATTGCAAGGGACTGGGAATGCATTGTCTCACACTCACATCAGGAAAAGAACGTTTGCAGCAGCCTGCATTGCGGAGCTGGGAGCGTATGTGAACATTCAACTCCATGTCAGGAAACATCTTTATATGACGTTAGAAGAATTATTGATTTTGTGGCACTACATGATTCTACCTCTTCCTGGAGCCCTCTTCCCCTTGATCCTGGCTTAACCTTCTGACTCCCCCCTCCTTAGCTTTTTAATCCCCCCCAAAACGGTTCTACTCCCAATGGGTGTTGCTCTAGAGACAGCGAAATGGTGGAAGCAAATTATATAGCGAATGTACTTTATGAGATTTAAGGCTTTGTTGATACATGAAGTATGCATGTACATTAGGTAAATCGGGGACAGATAACATCTGACCTCTTGATCGACCTTAAACTTAACCAACTTATCTAAGTCCTCATTGGCATGCTCATTCTGTATTAAATTATTGTTTCTTTGCACTTTCTTGTTCTTCTTGAAGGTTAAATGATTGTTTCTGTGCACTCTCTTTTTCTTTTTGAAGGTGCCGTGTCCTTTTTGTAATATTCCCCTTTTCTCTTTCCAATAATATCCTGCTTTTATAAAAAAATGAACAATGAATATCCATACAAGTATTTGTCATAGGACATGTGGTTCATTTGTGGGAAGGATAATAATAAGGCTCTAGACATGTGGTTCATGACTTGTGGTGGGTTTCATGCTGGGACCTTATATTCATCTTCTATCATCTAGAGGTGTTAATTGGGCCTAGAAGATTTTAGTTTTTCTTATTGTTGGTCCTTAATCCTTATTTGCTTTGGAGTTATTTGGGTCATCTTCTGAGGGAGGAACTGTACATGGAAGGGCTAAAATATAGATCTGGACTTTTTGAAGGACTAAGCAATTTACTAGATGGGAGGAGTTAATTTGGAGCTTGATGCCTTCATCTGGTGTTGATGTGTGTGATATTTTTCATTTTGAAATGCTTACTTGATTGGGTTGTTGCCCTGTTCTGTCATTCTACAGGACACCTTACCTTCTTTACCTGTATCTATCTTCCTAAATAAAATAACTTTTCTTATTTTTGGGTTGAAGTGTGAAGGTTTGTCATTAGGTAACTGATGAGATGAGCAATGGGGAAGGATCTAATATAATTAAATAGATACCAAAGATGAGGAGGCATGCAACATAATTTTTATTGACAGCGGATAGAAGAATCTTATATCATATGGATAATAAATCTGTGCAAGCCTATTTACAGGTAATTATGTTAATGAAATATAATGTAGGTGCTGTCTTCACAGTTTAGCATGTTGATCCATGAGTGAAGTCCATAAAAAAGTGTGAGTTTCATTCTTTGAACCCATTTTTTCCTTTCTTATTCCTTTGATCTAATGGGATATGGTAGAACTTTGGAGGAGATAGTAGGAGACATGATGGTAATATATGCCTTGGAAGGATCATTTGATTCGAAGTGATGTTGTAGCGTGACAATGCCATTGGAACAGAAAGTAGGCTTATCATAGGGTATATGGGAGGAACAAATTATCTTTTACGTATTATTAAGGTAGCTGTCATGATATCTTCAAGATGATGCAATTGGTTTCTAGGAAGAACTAGATACTGGGTAGAATGAAATCGATTGCAATAGTCCCATAGTTGGGGTCTGTATCAGTTATTAGAATTTTACATTAGATTTGCAATTATTCTACTTGTTTACAATCAATCATGACGAGCAGTCAGTGAAGCTGCACTTCCACAGCTTTCTTGATGTATGCTTTCTGCTTGGTTTTAGTCAGTGAAGGGCAATGATGTTTCCTTCCTCCCTACTCTTATCAAGCATGCAGATAAACATGAAATATGCATCAATTATTTAGATATTAGATCCATCTCTCTTTCTGCCATTTCCTTGCATCAAATTCCTCCTATTTTGGGGTGCGTGCTTCCATGCTGTTGTTTTAGATTTTGTAATTTGTAAGCTTTTGCTTTTCAGCATAAACTGGGTTGCTTATGTTTTGTGCAACAGCTTTCTTTCTATGTATATATCTTCTGATACATGGTCTTAAAATTTGTGTGATTGCAGGTTGACTATGGGATAAAGATTTTTTTTCTTTTTTAAGGAACACATTATTGGCAATCAATATGGATAATCCACGTTCAACGGCTGGAAGTGGCGAGGATAATATTGGGATTCCTGATGATTTGCGGTGTAAGAGGTCAGATGGGAAACAATGGAGATGCACAGCCATGTCTATGCCAGATAAAACTGTATGTGAAAAACACTACATTCAGGCAAAAAAGAGAGCAGCAAATTCTGCCTTAAGAGCGAGTTTAAAGAAAGCCAAAAGAAAATCATTTGTTGACAGTGCTGGTTGTTTGGAGAGTAAGAGCGATGACATGGATATGCCACTTGTGAACACAGACAGCGGGGATTATCCTGTTTCAGCGTCGTGTAAGAAGCACAAGGAAAGGAACCCAAAGAGTCAGGTTCACTATTCCCCTGACTCACCTACGGCAAGGAGTTTGTCTGTTCGTAATCATTCAAAGATAAATGATGACCTGCAAATAGATGTTGAAGAAAATTGGAGGTCTTCTAGGACACCACCTCCTTATGGTATGGAATCGTCAAGGAACATGTCACAGAAAAGCATTGACACTAGTGTTATGGGAACTAGTGAGGTATCTCTGTTCTTGACTGAATTATTACCACTATGGATGACATTAATTAATAAGAAAGATAGTTATTAGTTTTTTAAGAGGTAATGACAAACAGTTTGACAAATTAGCTTTCAGAAATGAGCTTGCTAAGAATTTTGGCTAAGAATAATCACCAGCATATTATTGGCCCATTCTCGGGATTAATGTGGTAACGCAACCAACTGCTTTTGGGTTTCATCCATCTTGCAAGACGTGCATAACTAATGTATTCATTCAACTCTACAAAATGCATTCTTATACTCTAATTGTGTCTACCTTTAGGGTAGTTTAATTCACGAGGCTCCCAAAATGTGGGCTAATGGGGTTAGATGTATGCATCCATATCCCAGCCTTTCATAGATACTTTTTCCTTGGTTTGAACCTGTGGCCTCATGTCAAAATAGAGCAACGTTGTTATTGCCCAAAGGCTCACTTTTACTTCCATTTCAGCCTTTGTGAGATTAAAATGTTGCTTAGCAGGAGCAAACAGATGGTACTACAAACTCATTTGATGATATGGGTGGCCTAACTTGTCATCAATGTCGGAGGACGGAGAAAGACTCAATTGTTTGGTGCCTTAAATGTGATAGGAGAGGATATTGTGGCATCTGCATTTCTACATGGTTAGATTGACTTTTCTGTTAATTGTTCAGTTCATCAATGGTACTTGTATTGTGAGCAATCATGCTTAATGTTTCAGGTACTCAGACATCCCATTGGAAGAAATCCAAAGGGTTTGTCCTGCATGTCGTGGCCTCTGTACATGCAATGTGTGCTCTAGGGGAGAGAATTTAGTAAAGGTGGTCTCGATCCCGACAAACTAGATTTTTAAATTTAATTACATATTGTTTTATGTTGAGTATCATGCATTCGTTAAGTTC
The DNA here is from genome assembly GCA_025585075.1 of Nepenthes mirabilis. Classification (NCBI taxonomy): domain Eukaryota; kingdom Viridiplantae; phylum Streptophyta; class Magnoliopsida; order Caryophyllales; family Nepenthaceae; genus Nepenthes; species Nepenthes mirabilis. The sequence goes on along the minus strand of JAODPA010143443.1, from coordinate 10,614 downwards.
AGGGAATTTTATTTAATCTGTGTAGAATGCTTTTGATTTGATAAGTGAACCCTTACTTGGAAATGCAGGCAAGGATACGAGAGATACCCATAATGGACAAATTGCAGTATATCTATTGTCTGCTGGCGTCAGTGCTTCCTGTAGTCAAAAACGTTAACCAGGAACAGTGTGCTGAAGTCGAGTTAGAGAAGAAGCTCTATGGTATTATCCTTAAAAGTTGAGAATGTTGGACTTCAATCACTTTGTCATCAATAATAACAAAGCCATAAATCGTATATATGGGGCTGTTCTTATTATACGTAATCTCTTTTGCCATTCCACGATCCATAGCAACAATTTCTTAGAGTTAGGAAAGGTATTGAACCCTCTTTTGCTACATTATTGCATGCCATTTTAGTTTAGCCCCTCGTATTGCCAATAACCTTGATCAAATCACTCTATCTATTTGGTGTATTGGCTTATGGCCCTGAACTATCTTCAGAGATTGTCCTCACTTTCTTTAATTAATTTCATTGATATAGTTGATGTTACGAAATTCTTGTGGCATACTGAGGACCATTAGGTGAGTGCAAAATCATCCATTACAATTCTAATCCAGGAAAACCGAGGACTAATCACAAAACATAGTGTTGCAGTTTATTATATACCCTATACAGACTGATCGCGGTTCATTTTAAGCCATCAATTGATCAAAGGGAGCCACCAGAGATTCTCTGATTTTCAGTTCCTCTTTTATCTTCCCAGCAATCGAGTTTTGCCAAATATTTATTGGTATCTAGAACCTCCAATATACAGTAGACAACAGCTGCCATAGCTGCTGTTCTAGAACTTTGGTGGATGTTTCTACCCTTCAATTGTTAACGGTTCCACTTCCATTCATTTTGGCCAATCAGCTCCATTCTAGATGCGTGCAGCCACCTGGCATACCTTGGCAGGAGGTGCACATTTGAAAATAATTGGTTCAAGACTTAGATTTCGTTGGCATGAACTATGTCTTTTGATCTGTAATTCTAATATGGATCAATCTGTCTTGTGTCTCAAGCTTATGTTTGACAACAATGCCTAGTTATCTGTTTTGTGGACACAAACAACATGTTTTGTGTCACTTGTGCGCAGTTCACTTTCTATGCAGAGTATCTTAGCGACTCATAGGCTTCTCTTATTGTAAAGGCCCTTTTGTATCTGATTTTCACTTTGCTATATCATCCCTCTTTTGCCCTGTATTTGAGTTATTAACCTCAATAGCATTATAGGAAAAAAATAACCGGATGTGGTCAGAGGCTAGATCTTTATTTGGCTGCTTGCTCTCTGTTCTCTTGAGATCCTTTTGGTTAACGGTCTGCATGGTGCCAAACTATCATACCAGAAACTCGTGCTTCTTCCTGCTTTCATCTTGATTGTAATAGCATTTCTCATGTCTCTCATTTTATGGCTATCATACCAGAAACTCGTGCTTCTTCCTGATTTCATCTTAATTGTAATAGCATCTCTCGTGTCTCTCTCATTTTATTTTCTCCAGGTTCTACTTCTAGCTACTGTGGGTAGACTCAAATTAACATGCCATACTAACGCATCTTACCTCATGCTGTAGCTTACTTTTCTTTATTTTCAATTTTAATTTGTTTTTTGCACTACATAATGATGTGTATGTAAGTTTTTGAAACACATTCTCAGGAACTGAAGTGGATCTTGAGAGGACAAAATTGAATGCCGATGAGCAGATGTGCTGGTACCATGATATCCTCAGTCTTTGTTTTAGTTTTAGCGCATTTACAGTTAACTAGAGTTCTGAAAATTGATGATGCTGAAATGATTTGTTTTGGCTCATGGGTTCATCCTTGAAGCAATGTGTTAAATGCGAGTGTTTTCTTGCAGCGATTGTTGTAGGGTACCTATAGTTGATTATCATCGTCACTGTGCAAATTGCTCGTATGATCTATGCCTTAGATGCTGCCAAGATCTTCGGGAGGAGGCATCTCTGGCGAGTACGATAGGAGATTCAGTGGGAAATCATACTTCTGGTGAAGCTCAAGATGGAGAGATTTTGAGAGAGCAATTGAGATCAGCCAAACATAGGCTTCCGTTACACGCTAAATTTCCTGGCTGGAAAGCCAATAGCGATGGTAGTATACCATGCTTACCAAGGGATCACGGTGGATGTGGTTCACCCTCTTTAGCTCTTCAAAGAATCTTTAAGATGAATTGGGTTGCGAAATTGGTGAAAAATTTGGAAGAAATGGTCGGTGGCTGTAAGGTGAATGATATCAGTGACCCCCAAGAGACTGAGTTGCTAAATCCCAGGCTTTGCCAATGTGCTTATAGAGAGGATAGTTATGACAATTTCTTGTATTGTCCGTCATCTCATGGCCTTAAAACTGAAGGAATTGGTGATTTCAGAAAGCATTGGGTCAAGGGTGAACCTGTTGTTGTTAAGCAGGTTTATGATGCTTCATCAATCTCAAGCTGGGATCCCATGGTTATATGGAAAGAAATTCGCAAGACTACAGATGAGAGGATGAGAGATGCCAATAGAGCTGTGAAGGCTGTTGACTGTTTGAACTGGTCTGAGGTAGGATTTGTCATAATTTAGACCTCCATGGATGAAGGAATTGTTGGCTACTTTTGTTATGCAATGCTTCTTTTTAAAAAAAAAATTATTCATTTTCCCAAACTTCTATTGTTCATTAATTTATGATGTGCATTATGTTGACTGCCCAAACTTTGATCACTTTGGCTTCACATGGTAATAGGTTGAAATAGAGCTCGGGCAGTTCGTAAAAGGTTACTCAGAGGGACGCATGCATGAAAATGGTTGGCCAAAAATGTTGAAGCTGAAGGATTGGCCTTCTCCTAGTGCTTCTGAGGAGTTCCTGTTGTGTCGGAGACCTGAATTTATTAGTAAACTGCCACTACTAGAGTTTATTCATTCCAAGTGGGGGCTTCTCAATGTTGCTGCAAAACTGCCTCATTACTCCTTGCAAAATGATGTTGGACCTAAGATTTTTCTTGCTTATGGGATAAATGAGGAGTTAGGCCGTGGTGATTCAGTGACCAATCTCCATTTGAACATGCGTGATATGGTGAGATTTTTTGTTTTTTTCTTTTTGGTCATCCAAAACGTGGTTTTATATATTGTTTTCCCATGATATTTGTCCGTTCGTCTTACTGGGATTACATGGAAGCTTAGTGGTTGCTTGAATCTAGATCTTTTTGCTCCTATTTTTTTTCCAGATCTTATGTGATATTTAGTCCAAAATTAGAAGACAGATGCTAAATGTTTTGGTGCTTTTATTGTTTGATAATAGTTTTTAGTGGTTAACCTCATATAAACCCAATGACGTGTATTTGTATTTTCTCACGAAATGACATGATTAAGCATCTTTTGCTTTCTTGGAAGATGATAGAGAAAGATGGGCTATTCAAAGCATAGTGGGAAGAAAGAAACTGAATGATTTTTAGGATGGTGGAATTTTGTAGTGAATTTTTTCCAAATGCTGTATGTGTGGACTGTTAGTTTGGATGAGGATTCATGTGTACGGTTGTACCTTTTTTCAACGGTTTTTCAATGATCACATTGGGTTCTTGCTTATTGGCACCAGTTAGGTCTTTGATTTCCTACATTATGCTCCCATTGACCCCTTTTTACTCACTTTTGTCCATTTTCACCCCTGGAAAGGATAGAGAAGGGAAGGGGAAGGAACTTTATGGGAAAAAAATCAATTTGTTCTTATTTTACCTTATACAAGAAAACCTACAGATGCATTCTCCCTTAATTTTTCTACCCTTCTCCTCCCCTTCCCGTCCCCAATTCCCTTATTAAAACTCCTGAACAAGGTGAATATTTCTGCTCTGCCCTTCCGGTCCCTTCTATCCGCTGTTCTGCCGTTCCCAAACCGGTTAACAAGGTGTAAAAATCTTAAGCCACTTTCTTTTATCTGCCTTCTGTGATGTTTTAGAAGTTGCTTTGTGCAGAATTTAAGAGTATATTCATTTGAGAGTTAGAATACAACCATTCTGAACAATAGGGTTTAGAATTTAGGTCCCTTGAATAGATAAATCTGAAATCAAGTATCTACGTGTAGTAGCCCGTTAACTTTTCCTTTTTTGTCCTATATGAGATGTATGTTGATTTGATCGATTTTGTCACGATGTAGTTTCCATTAATGCTTCTGAATTTACATGCAGGTATACCTTTTGGTGCACTCATCTGAAGTGAAGCTAAAAGGCTGGCAGAGGACAAAGATTGAGAAAATACAGAAAACCTATGAGGAATCTGTGGTAAAAGAGGTACCTTTAGATCCACGAAGAGGTTTTAATGATGTGAATTTACCTGGTTTGCTCCTTGATGGATGTGATCAAAGAGATGATTACACGGTAAAGTTGCACATGAAAAATGATGAGAGAAAAGAGGATAAACAAAACCAGACTACACATAGTCTTGATCATGTGGACTCAGAGAGAGGAGCCACTACATTCAACTCTTGTCCAGGGGCCCTCTGGGATGTCTTTCGAAGGGAGGATGTCCCAAAGCTGATAGAGTATATACGTGCTCATTGGAATGATTTTGGGATGGCAGATGCTTTGCATAATCTTCCTGTAAGATTTTAACCTTATTGAGATCACAATTTTCCTTCCAACTTTTTTCTGAACTTTTTGAAAAATGTCAGGCAACACACCCACTTTATGATGAAGCAGTGTACCTCAACAGGCTGCATAAAAGAAAACTGCAGGAAGAATTCGGTAGGACAATTATTTTTTCTGTTAGTGTGAATTGTGTGGAAGTTCTATATGTGGTTGCTGTTCATCTGAAAACCTGCTTACCTTTTCTTTTCAAATGTGAACCATATGATCAATGTTGGATACAACCATTGATTCAAATTCTGCACAAGGATTTACTTGTCCAAAGATTGTTAGCATAATTGTGGCATTTATGCACGCAGTATATGCCCTATTAGCCCTTCTAGTCTTTGAAACTAGATTAGTATTAATTCGTTGCAATATTCCTACCTTCGTCCAAGGTTTTTATCCCTCCATTAAGCTAGGGAATTTTCACTTGATTGCATTTTGTATGTGTGTAGATTCTGTAGAAGCTTGAAAATTTCTTGGATGTCATGACTGCTCAACTTGTAAACTGTAAATTGCAAACTTGAGCTATGGACATGAGTAGGAGCACACATGTTTGTATATCTCTGAGAATTGCCATACAATGGAAATTTGATATTCTTTCCTTTTGCTTCTCAAGATTAAGAAAGTTCCTCTCATGAGATGGTTACTTTTAGGCAGGGGTTTTGATCTGTGGTGCTCATTTAGTACATCTTGAGATGCCAAAATGGACGCTGCCAGATATGGTTTGGTATGGCCAAGTATAGTTATTCAATATTGGCCACATTGAAAACACGAGCAAGGGAGGAGGAAGATGAAAGCTCTCCATGTCAACGAGGAAACATTTCTGAACTGGTAAGAGATGTGAGAGACACAAGCGAAAAAAGTAAAAGATGATGACCATGGTGTCTGGATGACACGCTTGAGAAAGGTTAAAAAGGAAAAATATGAGGGGAGAGTAAAGGAAAATTATGGGGCCTGTGCAGTGTGATTGGCTTGCTGTCATTGTGAAAAGTGGCTTGTTCACCTTTTCTTATTTTTACAAGTATCACTGCTTATGATGTCGAACTCATATGGGGTTTTAAAATGTGTCACTAGCCATTCCTGTTGAGTTATTCTGATTTCAAGCTTTTTGGTTGCCCAATATTGCAAAAATGTGGGATGATGGCTTCATTCCCATTCTGCTCATCTAATTTCAGATAACCGAACATTGGCCAAAGAGCCTTTAATGAGCATAAGACAGAATCTGTGCTTTGGCAAAATCCTTCTCCTTCTGCTCAAATTTTAATTCATTTTCTTGAACCAAAAGCAAGCCTAGATAGCCTATTCCCACTAGTGGGGTTGTTGGCTTGCGTGGTCACGTTTCTTAAGTAATTTCTTCTCTTACACTAAAATATGACTGTTATAGTGTTTACAACTGTCATAGTATCTTTAGTTCACCCCTTCTGGATTGCATCCTGTACACTGTGCTGCCACCTTCTTCGTATTTCTTTAGTCCTTGTACCACATAGGAGAGCGTAGTTTTTCCATTTTCTTTAGTGAGTTATGAGTGTATTTCTTCATTCCAGTTGAGTTTTTCTGTGTTGATTATTTTGGAGCATCAATCTCACCTTAGGAAACTATTCTGCTTCTTGTGCTTCACAAGTATCGTACTTCCCTTTTCTTTCTACAGGGTAATTTAATTTCTCTTTCTTATACTAGCCATTCTCCACGTTGTATTCTTTCACATTTAACTGTCCATCACCGTAATTTTTCAGCATAATAAGTACTAATTAATTAGTACTTCGGATTTTAAAGTGCACTAATTGTACAGATATTATCGTAATTTTACTGTCTCAGAAGTTTGTCATAGAGAACTATGGCTTTTATAGTTGGAGCGAGGGGGTGTATTTTTGTTCTACAATTTAGTTGAATATGTTGCCTCTGTTAGGGGTTCAACCGTGGTCCTTTGAGCAATACCTGGGCCAGGCAGTATTCATCCCTGCTGGATGTCCATTTCAAGTACGGAACCTTCAGGTGAGTTCCATTGGAATTTTATGTTTTTGAATTTATCTTGGTCAGACATTCTTGCATGGACTGCATAAAAAAATAAAAAGTTTCAGTTTCAATTGCCACCTACAGGTTAAAAAGGAATTCATAGATTAGATGAGATAACATCTTTATGTTGATATCAGGAGAATAAATTAAGGAGTAAATTGCTCTATGTACTGTTTATGTGTAATTTATATAATTGAAACATTTAGTTACATAATGATTTGTAAATGACCTATTGAACAAAATGCAACATAAAGGATGGGGTAGCTAGATGGCTGTGTGCTTTCATATTTGTATAAATTTTATTAAGCCTATTCAATCATCTTTAGTTTCAATCTCTTATCATCAGCTTAGTAAATGATTTGTCTGATAACAGAACCAAATGTCTATGGTGATGGTTTTCTTGCATATACCTGGAATTATCTTAATTGTGTGTTTAAGCAATACAAGGAGTCATGTGGTGCTGTTGACAATCTTTACTCTTTGATTTCTCAAGGTTAGAAAGTTGAGGTGTCCGAAGATGCATGAGCTTTTGATATAAGTTCAGGCCATGCTCAACTAGATTCCGGCTGTTCTTCATTTTGCAATTGTCACGTTTAATTCCATGCCGCCACTCTGATGCTAACTGAGATGCTCTAGCACTGCTTCCTAAGAGCAGTATGTTTACCAATGTCACCATGGAAGCTTCTTTGAAATAATAATAATCTATTACAATTGGAAAATGGAAAGATTTGTATAAGCTATATCTTTCATTGTCACTGTGTGGAAAATCATTAGATATGAATATGTTAGATGTTTTACTTACCAAAAAAAAAGAATATGTTAGATACTTGCGGCTCGATTGGTGAAATATTCTCTCAGCAAAAAGTCTTTTTTTTTTTTCTACCGATGTACAAAAAATTTTTTTTGTTTGAATGAAGCTCTGTAATGTCATTGGTAGCCTTGCTGCTAACTTTTTTATTATTTATTTATTTTTTATTTTTAATGGAGAAGGGTTCTTAAATTATCATATTATATTTTTCAAGGTTATTGGTTATGAATGATCAACCATGGGACACCCATTTACATTGGAAGAGCTATTACCCTACAGAACTCGTCATGTAAATATTTTTATGCTGTGTTTGTACTTGGTTAATATAGCCTGTCTGAAATATGAGATATTGCAGTCAGCTGTGACTTAGGATTTTCAAGTGACAACTATTTTTCTGGATCTGAGTTTTAAGGATGCCAATGTAAATCTGGTTCTTGATTGGAAACTCAGTTTATCAACAATGATCAATAATTTTTTTTTTTTTTTGGGACAAATTTTCAGTCAACAGTTCAGTTGGGCCTTGATTTCTTGTCTCCTGAAAGCTTAGGTGAGACTGTAAAATTGGCTGAAGAAATACGCTGTCTTTCGAATGATCATGCAGCAAAGCTTCAGATGATGGAGGTCAGTCAAAAGAGGGACTTTCTTAAAACATAGCAACCCATTTGGCGAGAGCTGTTAAGGTCCTCCCAGTGGGAGGCCCACTATCCCCTAACAAGTAAGATTAAAAGTTGGGTGAATTAATGGTGAAAATTGAATCAAGTAATTTGAATGCCTATTCAATTTTCATTGTTTATTTATCCAGCCTCCAATTCTAGTTGTTGGATGAATATAGAAGTTTTCCCATTGGGAGGAGCCTAATAGGACTCCCATTTGGCACCCATTCTTTGTGCTTGAGAATAGCTTCTTGCTTCTCTCATCCATCCCTTTCTCTCTGTTCATGCTAGCTAGAACTAGTTTATCATGATGCAGTTTCTGACTATCCTGCTATGTATTTCAGGTTGGAAAGATATCCCTATATGCCGCCAGTTCAGCTATCAAAGAGGTCCAAAAGCTGGTGCTTGACCCAAAGTAAGCAAGGGAAACATATATAACTTTAATATTTCATCTTTGTTTTAAAATTTGAAATTTCAGTAACCTTATTGAAAAACCGTGGGGATTTAGCCCCACTTTTACAAGGGTTGAGAGTTGGATAACATAACCACAACAAGATAATATAAATCATGCAGAAATATAAATGGCGCAGAGTCTTATTGATGAATGAAAAACTAAGAAAAATAACTGGTTCCTGAGAAAAAACCTTATCAGCTTCTCAAGTGAGTACAAAATAAATTTACTAAGAAAGTCAACATATAGCCCACGTAATAAATTCGCACGAGACCCTCTAGTCAACTTTCCTTGGCACATGACCCATACTCAATAATCTACTCTTTATGAGTCCTCAAACCCATGAATTTGGACTCATTTCAGACTTCTTGGATCTTCTTTCATTAATTCAATAATTTCTAAACCATCAGACTGCCAACGTCCTTGCCAGCAACAGAATTTTGTTGGTTCACTGGTTAGGATTCTGTTTAAAGTTTGTGGGTGAGAGATTTTCATAAGTTTCAAGCATAGATCATCATGAAAATATAAAAATCCCTCAAATGGTTGGTTTCTCACCCTGCTCACAGAGCTCTCTCAAAATCAGAGAAAAAAATCATTATGTCTGGCCCTTCGCTTTTCAAAGTTAAGTGCCTCTATAAGTAGTAATTGGCCAGCCAAAGTTGGTTAAAAAAACGCAGGTAACGGCGATAACCCCTTTTTGCTCAAATGAACTTCTTGCTGAAGTTCTCGGGCAGTCTGCAGCTCGAGCCCTCTGCTATGCTGATATCATGCTCAAATTATCTAGTCAATTCACTCGAGCCAAATTTCGAGTGAACCTTGAACAAAATTGTGTCATTTTTTTTTTTTTTTGGCTAGAGCCAAAACATTGTACCAACGTCGCACCGGAACTTCAACTCTACTTTAACTGAACCATATTCTGCTAAATAGTCGACTCAAAATACAACATTTTTCATAGAATTTGCCGAAACAAAAAGTTGTGACACATTTATCAAAGGAGGGAAACACAAACAGGTCTCCTTACTCCCTCTGTTTGTCTTCTTCTTGCCGCTTTTCTCGTCCATCCAGCATTCTTGGTTAAGTTTGTGCTTAAATGATGTAGCAGTTAATTCTGTATGCATATATTATCTTCTTCTTCTTCAAAATCTTTGTACTGTTTTTGTGCTGCAGGCTTGGTGCAGAGCTGGGATTTGAGGATCCTAATTTAACCGCAATGGTCTCAGAAAACTTGGAGAAAATGATCAAACAACGGCAAATTGCTTGTATTTGAGGAAATTTTATTTCAGTGTATGTCTCTTATTCTTCCTTACTGAATCTCTCTCTCTCTCTCTCTCTCTCTCTCTCTCTTGTTCTCTTACTTGCTGCGGCTGCCTTCTTTCGTTTTCTTTTTTTTTTTTGGGCCACTCTTCTTTGATCAAACAAGATGTTTTTGCCATGCGCAGTTTTCCCAGTAACTAGAGATTTCATTTTCACCACTTTACTGTTCCTTCAATGATGCTGGAGATTGTCACAACGCTTAAAATCCAAGAACATCACACATCTCATCACGAAGCTAGAGAGGGAGAGAGAAAGGGAGAGGTAGCAGCAATCTTGAACCCGTCTCGGTTCACGTCTCGTCCTGTTGATTCAGGGGCTTGAGTGACTCCACGTAGAGCCATTGGCCTCGGGCACAGCTTACCAGTATCTGGAAATGTGAGGCTTTCGACCTTAAATTCTAGCTCGTAGGAATTAGCAATCCTCATCGATTATCCGATTCAAGTTCGCTGCTGGGAATTGAAGTATGTTAACAATTGCAAGTCTAGAGCTTCTTCTATATGGCTGTAATTCATGCAGAAAACCAGTTCAAATTTTTTTTAAGTCTTGTAGAATGCTAATGTCATGGTGCTTCTTTCAATGTTTTACTTAATATGTTATATCGATACAGCGGTAGAGTTATCGTCGTATGACATTACAGTCAGCTGAAAATTTAATATACTGTATAATGTAATGTAAGACCGTGTACAATGAGAGCTTTATATATCGAATCATATTTTATAATAAGTGGCACTAGGAGATCTGTAATGATG
>JAODPA010143432.1:0-15617 GCA_025585075.1 Nepenthes mirabilis | reverse complement strand
CGCTCCCGATTTCACTTATCGCATTTTTTCTTATATCTTCTCCGACTCGCGCCGCAGGGACCATTTTTTTACTGCCACTCGGGCGTGTTCTTCACCACCGTGCGACAGGCTTCGCCGTCCGGCTAAACACTCCGTGCCAGACCACGTGCCCAAACGCGTCTTTTTTAACCTCATCGAGGGTCGACGGATGAAAAAAAGACAAAAGGGGTGCTACACGAGGACTTCCCAGGAGGTCACCCGTCCTAGTACTACTCTCGCCCAAGCACGCTTAACTTCGGAGTTCTGATGGGATCTGGAGCATTAGTGCTGGTATGGTCGCGCCCGTCTTCACTTATCGCATTTTTTCTTATTTCATCTCCGTCTCGCGCCGCGTGGAAGATTATTTTACCGCCACTCGGGCACGTTCTTCAATACCGAGCGACCGGTTTCGCGGTCCGGCTAAAATCTCCACGCCAGACCACGTGCCCAAACGCTTCTTTTTTTACCTCATCACGGGTCGACCGAAAAAAAAGACAAATGGGGTGCAACACGAGGGCTTCCCAGGAGGTTGCCCATCCTAGTAATACTCTCCCCCAAGCACGCTTAACTTCGGAGTTTTGATGGGATCCTGTGCATTAGTACTGGTTTGGTCGTGCCCGTCTTCACTTATCGCAGTTTTTCTTATATCATCTTTGCCTCGTGCCACGTGGACGATTATTTTATCGTCGCTCGGGCGCGTTCTTCAATACCGTGCGACCGGCTTCACCGTCCGGCTAAACACTCTACGCAAGACCACGTGCCCAAACGCGTCTTTTTTTACCTCATCGCTGGTCGACCGAAAAAAAGACAAAAGGGGTGCAAGACGAGGACTTCCCAGGAGGGCAGCCATCCTAGTACTACTGTCGCCCAAGCACGCTTAACTTCGGAGTTCTGATGTGATCCGGTGCTTCAGTGCTGGTATGGTCGCGCCCGAATTCACTTATCGCATTTTTTCTTATATCATCTCCGTTTCACGCCGCATGGACCATTATTTTACCGCCACTCGGGCGTGTTCTTCAACACCGTGCGACCGGATTCGTCGTCCGGCTAAACACTCCACACTAGACCGCGTGCCCAAACGTGTCTTTTTTTACCTCATCGCGGGTGGACCGAAAAAAAAGACAAAAGGGGTGCAACACGAGGACTTCCTAGGAGGTCACCCATCCTAGTAATACTCTCGCCCAAACATGCTTAACTTCGGTGTTCTGATGGGATCCGGTGCTTCAGTGCTGGTATGGTCTCTCCCGATTTCACTTATCGCATTTTTTCTTACATCATCTCCGTCTCGCGCCGCGTGGACCATTATTTTACTGCCACTCGGGCGTGTTCCTCGACACCGTGCGACCGGATTCGCTGTCCGGCTAAACACTCCATGCCAGACCACGTGCCGAAACCCGTCTTTTTTTTCCTCATCGCAGGTTGACCGAAAAAAAAGACAAAAGGGGTGCAACAAGAGGACTTCCTAGTAGAGGTCATCCATCCTAGTACTACCCTCGCCCAAGCACGCTTAACTTCGGAGTTCAAATGGGATCCGGTGCATGAGTGCTGGTATAGTCGCGCTAGTCTTCACTTATCATATTTTTTCTTATATCATCTCCTCCTCGCGCCACGTGGACGATTATTTTATCGTCCCTCGGGCGTGTTCTTCAATACCGTGTGACCGGCTTCGCCGTCCGGCTAAACGCTCCACGCAAGACCACGTGCCCAAACGCGTCTTTTTTTGCCACATTGCGGGTCGACCGAAGAAAAAGGCAAAATGGTGGAACAGGAGGACTTGCCAGGAGGTCACCCATTCTGGTACTACTCTTGCCCAAGCACGCTTAATTTCGGAGTTCTGATGGGATCCGGTGCATGAGTGCTGGTATAATCGTGCCCGTCTTCACTTATCGCATTTTTTCTTATTTTATCTCCGTCTCGCGCCGCGTGCATGATTATTTTACCGCCGCTCGAGCACATTCTTCAATACCGAGCGACTGGCTTCGCCGCCCGGCTAAAAACTCCACGCCAGACCCCGTGCGCAAACGCGTCTTTTTTTACCTCATCGCTGGTCGACCAAAAAAAAGACAAAGGGGGTGCAACACGAGGACTTCCCAGGAGGTCACCCATCCTAGTACTACTCTCGCCCAAGCACGCTTAACTTCGGAGTTCTGATGCGATCCGGTGCTTCAGTGCCGGTATGGTCGGGCTCGATTTCACTTATCGCATTTTTTTACCGCCACTCGGGCATGTTCTTCACCACCGTGCGACAGGCTTCGCCGTCCAGCTAAACACTCCGTGCCAGACCACGTGCCCAAACGCGTCTTTTTTTACCTCATCGCGGGTCGACCGAACAAAAAGACAAAAGGGGTGCAACACGAGGACTTCCCAGGACGTCACCCATCCTAGTAGTACTCTCGCCCAAGCACGCTTAACTTCAGAGTTCTGATGGGATCCGGTGCATTAGTGCCGGAATGGTCGCGCCCGTCTTCGCTTATCACATTTTTTATTATTTCGTTTCCGTCTCGCGACGCGTGGAAGATTATTTTACCGCCGCTCGGGCGCGTTCTTCAATGTCGTCCGACCGGCTTCGCAGTCCGGCTAAACAATCCATGCCAGACCACTTGCCGAAATGCGTCTGTTTTTACCTTATCGAGGATTGACCGAAAAAAAAGACAAAAGGGGTGCAACACGGGGACTTCCCAGGAGGTCACCCATCCTAGTACTACTATCGCCCAAGCACGCTTAACTTCGGAGTTCTGATTGGATTCGAGGCCTCAGTGCTGCTATCGTCGCGCCCGTCTTCACTTATCGCATTTTTTCTAATATCATTTCCGTCTCACGTCGCATGGACGATTATTTTACCGCCGCTCGGGCGCGTTTTTCAATACCATGCGACCGGCTTCGTCGTCCGGCTAAACACTCCACGCCAGACCACGTGTCCAAACGCGTCTTTTTTTACCTCATCGCGGGTCGACCGAAGAAAAAGACAAAAGGGAGCAAGACGAGGACTTCCCAGGAGGTCACCCATTCTAGTACTAATCTCGCCCAAGCACGCTTAACTTCGGAGTTCTGATTGGAACCGGTGCATCAGTGCTGCTATGGTCGCTCCCGTCCTCGCTGATCGCATTTTTTCTTATATCATCTCCGCCACGGGCCGCGTGGACGATTATTTTTCCACCGCTCGGGCGCATTCTTCAATACCGTGCGACCGGCTTCGCCGTCCGGCTAAACCCTCCACGCCAGACCACGTTCCAAAACGCATCTTTTTTTACCTCATCGCGGCTCGACCGAAAAAAAAGACAAAAGGGGTGCAACACAAGGACTTCCCAGGAGGTCACCCATCCTAGTACTACTCTCGCCCAAGCACGCTTAAATTCGGAGTTCTGATGGGATCCGATACTTCAGTGCTGGTATGGTCGCGCCCGATTTCACTTATCGTATTTTTTCTTATATCATCTCCGTCTCGCGCCGCGTGGACCATTATTTTACCGCCACTTAGGCGTGTTCTTATATACCGTGCGATCGGATTTGCCGTCCGGCTAAACACTCCATGCAAGACCATGTGGCCAAACGTGTCTTTTTTTACCTCATATCGGGTCGACCGAAAAGAAATACAAAAGGGGTGCAACACGAGGACTTCCCAGGAGGTCACCCAACCTAGTACTACTCTCGCCCAAGCACGCATAACTTAGGAGTTCTGATGGGATCGGTGCATTAGTGTTGGTATGGTTACGCCCATTTTCGCTTATCACATTTTTCTTCTTATATCATCTCCGTCTCGCGCCGCGTGGACGATTATTTTACCGCCGCTCGGACGCGTTCTTCAATGCCGTGCGACCGACTTCGCCGTCCGGCTTAACACTCCACGCTAGACCCCGTGCCGAAGTGCGTCTGTTTTTACGTCATCGCGGGTTGGCTGAAAAAAAAGACAAAAGTGGTGCAACATGAGGACTTCCCAGGAGGTCACCCATCCTAGCACTACTCTCGCCCAAGCACGCTTAACTTCGGAGTTCTGATGGGATCCGGGGAATTAGTGTTGGTATGGTTGCGCCCATCTCCGCTTATCACATTTTTCTTCTTATATCATCTCCGTCTCGCGCCGTGTGGACGATTATTTTATCGCCGCTCGGACGCGTTCTTCAATGCCATGCGACCGGCTTCGCAGTCCGGCTTAACACTCCACGCAAGACCACGTGCCGAAATGCGTCTGCTTTTACCTCATCGCGGGTTGACCGAAAAAAAAGACAAAAGGGGTGCAACACGACGAATTCCCAGGAGGTCACCCATCCTAGCACTACTCTCACCCAAGCACGCTTAGCTTCGGAGTTCTGCCGGGATCCGGGGCTTCAGTGCTGCTGTCGTCGGGCTCGTCTTCACTTATCGCATTTTTTCTAATTCCATCTCTGTCTCGCGTCGCGTGGATGATTATTTTACCGCCGCCCGGGCGCATTTTTCAATACCGTGCGACCGGATTCACTTTCCGGCTAAACACTCCACGCCAGACCACGTGCCCAAATGCGTCTTTTTTTACCTCATCGCGGGTCGATCGAGCAAAAAGACAAAAAGGGTGCAACACGAGGACTTCCCAGGAGGTCACCCATCCTAGTACTACTCTCGCCCAAGCAAGCTTAACTTCGGAGTTCTGATGGCATCCTGTACATTAGTGCTGGTATGGTCGCGCCCGTCTTCACTTCTCGCTTTTTTTCTTATATCATCTCCATCTCGTGCCGTGTGGAAGATTATTTCACCGCCGCTCGTGCGCGTTCTTCAATACCGTGTGACCGGCTTCGCCGTCCGGTTAAACACTCCACGCAAGACCACGTGCCCAAACGCGTCTTTTTTTGCCTCATCACGGGTCGACCGAAGAAAAAGACAAAAGGGGGTGCAACACGAGGACTTCCCAGGAGGTCACCCATCCTCGTACTACTCTCGCCCAAGCACGCTTAACTTCGGAGTTCTGATTGGATCCGGTGCATTAGTGCTGGTATGGTCGCTCCCGTCCTCGCTGATCGCATTATTCCTTATATCATATCCGTCTCGCGCCGCGTGGATGATTATTTTTCCGCCGCTCGGGTGCTTTCTTCAATACCGTGCGACCGGCTTCGCCGTTCGGCGAAACACTCCACGCCAGACCACGTGCCCAAACATGTCTTTTTTTACCTCATCGCGGGTCGACCGACGCAAAAGACAAAAGGGTGCAACAGGAGGACTTTCAAGGAGGTCACCCATCGTAGTACTACTCTCGCCCAAGCACGCTTAACTTCGGAGTTCTGATGAGATCCGGGCCATCAGTGCTGGTATGGTCGCGCCCGTCTTCACTTATCGCATTTTTTCTAATATCATCTCCGTCTCGCGTCGAGTGGATGATTATTTCACCGCCGCTCGGGCGCGTTCTTCAATACCGTGAGACGGGCTTTGCCGTCCAGCTAAACACTCCACGCCAGACCACGTGCCCAAACGCGTCTTTTTTTACCTCATCACGGGTTGACCGAAGAAAAAGACGAAAGGGTGCAACAGGAGGACTTCCCAGGTTGTCCCCCATCCTAGTACTACTCTCGCCCAAGCATGCTTAACTTCGGAGTTCTGATTGGTTCCGGTGAATGAGTGCTGGTATAGTCGCGCCCGTCTTCACTTATCGCATTTTTTCTTATATCATCTCCGTCTCGCGCCTCGTGGATGATTATTTTATCGTCGCTCGGGCACGTTATTCAATATCGTGCTACCGGCTTCGCCGTCCGGCTAAACACTCCACGCCAGACCACGTGCCCAAACGCGTCTTTTTTTACCTCATCGCTGGTCGACCGAAAAAAAGACAAAAGGGGTGCAACACGAGGACTTCCCAGGAGGTCACCCTTCCAAGTACTACTCTCGCCCAAGCACGCTTAACTTCGGAGTTCTGATGCGATCCGGTGCTTCAGTCCCGGTATGGTCGCACCCGATTTCACTTATCGCATTTTTTCTTATATCATCTTCGTCTCGCGCCGTAGGGACCATTTTTTTACCGCCACTCGGGCGTGTTCTTCACCACCGTGCGACAGGCTTCGCCGTCCTGCTAAAAACTCCGTGCCAGACCACATGCCCAAACGCATCTCTTTTAACCTCATCGAGGGTCGACGGAAAAAAAAAAGACAAAAGGGGTGCAACACGAGGACTTCCCAGGAGGTCACCCGTCCTAGTACTACTCTCGCCAAAGCACGCATAACTTCGGAGTTCTGATGGGATCCGGTCCATTAGTGTTGGTATGGTCGCGCCCGTCTTCACTTATCGCATTTTTTCTTATTTCAACTCCGTCTCGCGCCGCGTGGAAGATTATTTTACCGCCGCTCGGGCACGTTCTTCAATACCGAGCGACCGGTTTCGCGGTCCGGATAAAATCTCCACGCCAGACCACGTGCCCAAACGCTTCTTTTTTTACCTCATCACGGGTCGACCGAAAAAAAAGACAAATGGGGTGCAACACGAGGGCTTCCCAGGAGGTTGCCCATCCTAGTACTACTCTCGCCCAAGCACGCTTAACTTCGGAGTTTTGATGGGATCCTGTGCATTAGTGCTGGTATGGTCGCGCCCGTCATCCCTTATTGCATTTTTTCTTATTTCATCTCCGTCTCGCGCCACGTGGACGATAATTTTACCGCCGCTCGGGCACGTTCTTCAATACCAAGCGACAAGCTTCGCCGTCTGGCTAAAAACTCCACGCCCGACCACGTGCCCAAACTCGTCTTTTTTTACCTCATCGAGGGTTGACCGAACAAAAAGACAAAAGGGGTGCAACACGAGGACTTCCTAGGAGGTCACCCATCCTAGTACTACACTCGCCCAAGCACGCTTAACTTCGGAGTTCTGATGGGATCCGGAGCATTAGTGCTGGTATAGTCGCGCCCGTCTTCACTTATCGCATTTTTTGTTATTTCATCTCCGTCTCGCGCCACGTGGACGATTATTTTACCGTCGCTCGGGCACGTTCTTCAATACCGAGCGACCGGCTTCGCCGTCCGGGTAAAAACTCCACGCCAGACCACGTGCCCAAACGCGTCTTTTTTTACCTCATCGCTGGTCGACCGAAAAAAAAGACAAAAGGGGCGCAACACGAGGACTTCCCAGGAGGTCACCCATCCTAGTACTATTCTCGCCCAAGCACGCTTAACTTCGGAGTTCTAATGCGATCCGGTGCTTCAGTGCCGGTATGGTCGATCCCGATTTCACTTATCGCATTTTTTCTTATATCTTCTCCGACTCGCGCCGCAGGGACCATTTTTTTACTGCCACTCGGGCGTGTTCTTCACCACCGTGCGACTGGCTTCGCCGTCCGGCTAAACACTCCGTGCCAGACCACGTGCCCAAACGCGTCTTTTTTATCCTCATCGAGGGTCGACGGAAGAAAAAAAGACAAAAGGGGTGCTACACGAGGACTTCCCAGGAGGTCACCCGTCCTAGTACTACTCTCGCCCAAGCACGCTTAACTTCGGAGTTCTGATAGGATCTGGAGCATTAGTGCTGGTATGGTCGCGGCCGTCTTCACTTATCGCATTTTTTCTTATTTCATCTCCGTCTCGCGCCGCATGGACGATTATTTTACCTCCGCTCGGGCGAGTTCTTCAATACCATGCGACCGGCTTCGCCGTCCGGCTAAACACTCCATGCCCGACAACGTGCCCAAACGCGTCTTTGTTAACCTCATCGAGGGTCGACCGAAAAAAAAAGACAAAAGGGGTGCAACACGAGGACTTCCCAGGAGGTCACCCATTTGAGTACTACTCTCGCCGAAGCACGCTTAACTTCGGAGTTCTGATGGGATCCGGTGCATTAGTGCTGGTATGGTCGTGCCCGTCTTCACTTATCGCATTTTTTCTAATATCATCTCCGTCTCGCGCCGCGTGGATGATTATTTCACCGCCGCTCGGGGACGTTCTTCAATACCGTGCGATCGGTGTCGCCGCCTGACAAAACACTCCACGCAAGACCACGTGCCCAAACGCGTCTTTTTCTTACCTCATCACGGGTCGACTGAAAAAAATGACAAAAGGGTGCAACACGAGGGCTTCCCAGGAGGTAACCCATCCCAGTACTACTCTCGCCCAAGAACGTTTAACTTCGGAGTTCTGATGGGATCCGGTGCATTAGTGCTGGTATAGTCGCGCGCATCTTCCCTTATCGCATTTTTTCTTATATCATCTCCGTCTCGCGCCGCATGGACGATTATTTTTCCATCGCAACGGCGCGTTCTTCAATACCGTACGACCGGCTTTGCCGTCCGGCTAAACACTCCACGCCAAACGACGTGCCCAAACGGGTCTTCCGTTACCTCACCACGGGTCGACCGAAAAAAAAGACAAAAGGGGTGCAACCCGAGCACTTTCCAGGAGGTCACCCATCCTAGTACTACTCTTGCCCAAGCACGCTTAACTTCGTAGTTCTGATGGGATCCGGGGCTTCAGTGCTGCTATCGTCGCGCCCGTCTTCACTTATCGCATTTTTTATAATATCATCTCCGTCTCGCGCCGCGTGGACGATTATTTCACCGCCGCTCGGGCGAGTTCTTCAATACCGTGCGGCCGGCTTCGCCGTCCGGCTAAACACTCCACGCCAGACCACGTGCCCAAACGGGTCTTCTTTTACCCCACCGCGGGTCGACCGAAAAAAAAGACAAAAGGGGTGCAACCTGAGCCCTTCCCAGGAGGTCACCCATCCTAGTACTACTCTTGCCCAAGCACGCTTAACTTCGGAGTTCTGATGGGATCCGGGGCTTCAGTGCTTGTATGGTCACGCCCATCTTCACTTATCACATTTCTTATAATATCATCTCCATCTCGCGCCGCGTGGACGATTATTTCACCGCCGCTCGGGCGAGTTCTTCAATACCGTGCGACCGGCTTCGCCGTTCGGCTAAACACTCCACGCCAGACCACGTGCCCAAACGGGTCTTTTTTTACCTCATCGAGGGTGGACCGAAAAAAAAGCCAAATGGGGTGCAACACGAGCACTTCCCCGGAGGTCACCCATCCTAGTACTACTCTTGCCCAAGCACAATTAACTTCAGAGTTCTGATGGGATCCGATGCTTCAGTGCTGGTATGGTCGTGCCCGATTTCACTTATCGTATTTTTTCTTATATCATCTCCATCTCGCGCCGCGTAGACAATTATTTTACTGCCACTCAGGCGTGTCCTTCTATGCCGTGCGATCGGATTCGCCGTCCGGCTAAACACTCAATGCAAGACCACGTGCCCAAACGCTTCTTTTTTTACCTCATAGCGGGTCGACCGAAAAGAAATACAAAAGGGGTGCAACACGAGGACTTCCCAGGAGGTCACCCATCCTAGTACTACTCTCGCCCAAGCACGCTTAACTTAGGAGTTCTGATGGGATCGGTGCATTAGTGCTGGTATAGTCGCGCCCATCTTCACTTATCGCATTTTTTCTTATATCATCTCCGTCTCGCGCCGCGTGGACGATTATTTCACTGCCGCTCGGGCGAGTTCTTCAGTACCGTGCGACCGGCTTCGCCGTCCGGCTAAACACTCCACGCCAGACCACGTGCCCAAATGGGTCTTTTTTTACCTCATCGTGGGTTAACCGAAAAAAAAGACAAAAGGGTTGCAACACGAGCACTTCCCAGGAGGTCACCCATCCTAGTACTATTCTCGCCCAAGCACGCTTAACTTCGGAGATCTGATGGGATCCGGAGCATTAGTGCTGGTATGGTCACGCCCGTCTTCACGTTTCCCATTTTTTCTTATATCATCTCCGTCTCGCGCCGCGTGGCTGATTATTTCACCGCCGCTCGGGCGAGTTGTTCAATACCGTGCGACCGGCTTTGCCGTCCGGCTAAACACTTCACGCCAGATTACGTGCCCAAATGGGTCTTTTTTTACCGCATTGCGGGTCGACCGAAGAAAAAGACAAAAGGGTGCGACACGAGTACTTCCCAGGAGGTCACCCATCCTAGTACTACTCTAGCCCAAGCACGCTTAATTTCGGAGTTCAGATGGGATCGGTGCATTAGTGCTGGTATAGTCGCGCCCATCTTCACTTATCGCATTTTTTCTTATATCATCTCCGTCTCGGGCCGCGTGGACGATTATTTTACCGTCGCACGGGCGCGTTCTTCAATGCCGTGCGACCGGTTTCGCCGTCCGACTAAACACTCCACGCCAAACCATGTGCCCAAACACGTCTTTTTTTACCTCACCGCCGGTCGACCGAAAAAAAAGACAAAACGGGTGCAGCACGAGCACTTCCCAGGAGGTCACCCATCCTAGTACTACTCCTGCCCAAGCACGCTTAACTTCGGAGTTCTGATGGGATCTGGGGCTGCAGTGCTGGTATGGTCGCGCCCGTCTTCATTTATCGCATTTTTTATAATATCATCTCTGTCTCGCGCCGCGTGGACGATTATTTCACCGCCGCTCGGGCGAGTTCTTCAATACCGTGCGACCGGCTTCGCCGTCCGGCTAAACACTCCACGCCAGACCCCGTGCCCAAACGGCTTCCCAGGAGGTCACCCATCCTAGTACTACTCTCGCCCAAGCTCGCTTAATTTCGGAGTTCTGATAGGATCCGGTGCATTTGCGCTAGTCTAGTCGCGCCTATCTTCACTTATCGCATTTTTTCTTATATCATCTCCGTCTCGTGCCGAGTGGACGATTATTTTACCGTCGCACGGGCACGTTCTTCAATACCGTGCGACAGGCTTCGCCGTCCGGCTAAACACTCCACGCCAAACAACGTGCCCAAACGCGTCTTTTTTTAACTCACCGCGGGTCGACCGAAAAAAAAAGACAAAAGGGGTGCAACACGAGCACTTCCCAGGAGGTCACCCATCCTAGTACTACTCTTGCCCAAGCACGCTTAATTTCGGAGTTCTTATGGGATCTGGGGCTGCAGTGCTAGTATGGTCGCGCCCGTCTTCACTTATCGCATTTCTTATGATATCATCTCCGTCTCGCGCTGCGTGGACGATTATTTCACCGCCGCTAGGGCGAGTTCTTCAATACCGTGCGACCGGCTTCGCCGTCCGGCTAAATACTCCATGCCAGACCACGTGCCCAAATGGGTCTTTTTTTACCTAATCGCGGGTCGACCGAAGAAAAAGACAAAAGGGTGCAACAGGAGTACTTCCCAGGAGGTCACCCATCCTAGTACTACTCTTGCCCAAGCACGCTTAATTTCGAAGTTCTGATAGGATCCGGTGCATTTGCGCTGGTCTAGTCGCGCCCATCTTCACTTATCGCATTTTTTCTTATATCATCTCCGTCTCGTGCCGAGTGGACGATTATTTTACCGACGCACGGGCACGTTCTTCAATACCGTGCGACAGGCTTCGCCGTCCGGCTAAACACTCCACGCCAAACAACGTGCCCAAACGCGTCTTTTTTTACCTCACCGCGGGTCGACCGAAAAAAAAGACAAAAGGGGTGCAACACGAGCACTTCCCAGGAGGTCACCCATCCTAGTACTATTCTTGCCCAAGCACGCTTAATTTCGGAGTTCTTCTGGGATCTGGGGCTGCAGTGCTAGTATGGTCGCGCCCATCTTCACTTATCACATTTTTTATAATATCATCTCCGTCTCGCGCCGCGTGGACGATTATTTCACCGCCTCTAGGGCGAGTTCTTCCATACCGTGCGACCGGCTTCGCCGTCCGGCTAAACACTCCACGCCAGACCACGTGCCCAAACGGGTCTTTTTTTACCTCACCGCGGGTCGAACGAAAAAAAAGACAAAAGGGATGCAACACAAGCACTTCCCAGGAGGTCACCCATCCTAGTACTACTCTTGCCCAAGCACGATTAACTTCGGAGTTCTGATGGGATCCAGGGCTTCAGTGCTGTTATGGTCGTGCCCGTCTTCACTTATCGCATTTTTTATAATATCATCTCCGTCTCGCGCCGCGTGGACGATGATTTCACCGCCGCTCGGGCGAGTTCTTCAATACCGTATGACCGGCTTCGCCGTCCGGCTAAACACTCCACGCCAGACCACTTGCCCAAATGGGTCATTTTTTACCTCATCGAGGGTCGATCGAAAAAAAAGAAAAAAAGGGGTGCAACACGAGCACTTTCGAGGAGGTCACCCATCCTAGTACTACTCTTGCCCAAGCACGCTTAACTTCGGAGTTCTGATGGGATCCGGGGCTTCAGTGCTGGTATGGTCGCGCCCGTCGTCACTTATAGTATTTTTTATAATATCATCTCCGTCTCGAGCCGCGTGGACGATTATTTTACCGCCGCTCGGGCGAGTTCTTCAATACCGTGCGACGAGCTTCGCCGTCCGGCTAAACACTCCACGCCAGACCACGTGCCCAAACGGGTCTTTTTTTACCTCATCGAGGGTCGACCGAAAAAAAAGACAAAAGGGATGCAACACGATCACTTCCCAGGAGGTCACCCATCCTAATACTACTCTTGCCCAAGCACGCTTAACTTCAGAGTTCTGATGGGATCCGGGGCTTCAGTGCTGGTATGGTCGTGACCGTCTTCACTTATCGCATTTTTTAAAATATCATCTCCGTCTCGTGCCGCGTGGACGATTATTTAACCGTCGCTCGGGCGAGTTCTTCAATACCGTGCGACCGGCTTCGCCGTCCGGCTAAACACTCCACGCCAGACCACGTGCCCAAACGGGTCTTTTTTTACCTCATCGCAGGTTGACCGAAGAAAAAGACAAAAGGGTGCAACAGGAGTACTTCCCAGGAGGTCACCCATCCTAGTACTACTCTCGCCCAAGCACGCTTAATTTCGGAGTTTTTATGGGATCCGGTGCATTTGTGCTGGTATAGTCGCGCCCATATTCAGTTATCGCATTTTTTCTTAAATCATCTCCGTCTCGCGGCGCGTGGAAGATTATTTTACCTCTACTCAGGCGAGTTCTTCAATACCATGCGACTGGCTTCGCTGTCCAGCTAAACAGTCCATCCCTGACCACGTGCCGAAACGCATCTTTTTTAACCTCATCGAGGGTCGACCGAAAAAAAAAGACAAAAGGGGTGCAACAGGAGGACTTCCCAGGAGGTTACCCGACCTAGTACTACTCTCGCCCAAGCACGCTTAACTTCGGAGTTCCGATGGGATCCGGTGCATTAGTGCTGGTATAGTCACGCCCATCTTCACTTATCGCATTTTTCCTTATATCATCTCCGTCTCGCGCCGCGTGGACGATTATTTTACGGTCGCACGGGCGCGTTTTTCAATACCGTGCGACCGGCTTCGCCGCCCGGCTAAACACTCCACGCCAGGCCACGTGCCCAAACGCGTCTTTTTTTACCTCACCGCGGGTCGACCGAAAAAAAAGACAAAAGGGGTGCAACACGAGCACTTCCCAGGAGGTCACCCATCCCAGTACTACTCTCGCCCAAGCACGCTTAACTTCGGAGGTCTGATGGATCCGGGGCTTCAGTGCTGGTATGGTCACGCCCGTCTTCACTTATCGCATTTTTTCTAATATCATCTCCGTCTCACGTCGCATGGACGATAATTTTGCCGCCGCTCGGGCGCGTTTTTCAATACCGTGCGACCCGCTTCGTCGTCCGGCTAAGCACTCCACGCTAGACCACGTGCCCAAACGCGTCTTTTTTTACCTCACCGCGGGTCGACCGAAAAAAAGACAAAAGGGGTGCAACACAAGCACTTCCCAGGAGGTCACCCATCCTAGTACTACTCTTGCCCAAGCAGGCTTAATTTCGGAGTTCTGATGGGATCCGGGGCTTCAGTGCTGGTATGGTCGCGCCCGTCGTTACTTATCGCATTTTTTATAATATCATCTCCGTCTCGCGCCTCGTGGACGATTATTTCACCGCCGCTTGGGCGAGTTCTTCAATACCGTGCGACCGGCTTCGCCGTCCGGCTAAACACTCCACGCAAGACCACGTGCCCAAACGGGCCTTTTTTTACCTCATCGAGGGTCGACCGAAAAAAAAGACAAAAGGGGTGCAACACGATCAATTTCCAGGAGGTCACCCATCCTAGTACTACTCTTGCCCAAGCACGCTTAACTTCGGAGTTCTGATGGGATCCGGGGCTTCAGTGCTTGTATAGTCGCGCCCATCTTCACTTATCGCATTTTTTCTTATATCATCTCCGTCTCGCGCCGCGTGGACGATTATTTTACCGTCGCACGGGCGCGTTCTTCAATACTGTGCGACCGGCTTCGCCGTCCGGCTAAACAGTCCACGCCAGACCACGTGTCCAAACAGGTCTTTTTTTACCTCATCGCGGGTCGACCGAAGAAAAAGACAAAAGGGTGCAACAGGAGTACTTCCCAGGAGGTCACCCATCCTAGTACTACTCTCACCCAAGCACGCTTAATTTCGGAGTTCTAATGCGGTCAGGTGCATTTGTGCTGGTATAGTCGCGCCCATTTTCAGTTATCGCATTTTTTCTTAAATCATCTCCGTCTCGCGCCGCGTGGACGATTATTTTACCTCTGCTCGGGCGAGTTCTTCAATACCATGCGACTGGCTTCGCCGTCCGGCTAAACAGTCCATCCCAGACCACGTGCCCAAACGCGTCTTTTTTAACCTCATCGAGGGTCGACCGAAAAAAAAAGACAAAAGGGGTGCAACAGGAGGATTTCCCAGGAGGTCACCCATCCTAGTACTACTCTCGCCCAACCACGCTTAACTTCGGAGTTCCGATGGGATCCGGTGCATTAGTGCTGGTATAGTCGCGTCCATCTTCACTTATCGCATTTTTTATTATATCATCTCCGTCTCGCGCCGCGTGGACGATTATTTTACCGTCGCACGGGCGCGTTCTTCAATACCGTGCGACCGGCTTCGCCGCCTGGTTAAACACTCCACGCCAGATCACGTGCCCAAACGCGTCGTTTTTTACCTCACCGCGGGTCGACCAAAAAAAAAGACAAAAGGGGTGCAACACGAGCACCTCCCAGGAGGTCACCCATCCTAGTACTACTCTTGCCCAAGCACGCTTAACTTCGGAGTTCTGATGGGATCCGGGGCTTCAGTGCTGGTATGGTCGCGTCCGTCTTCACTTATCGCATTTTTTATAATATCATCTCCGTCTCGCGCCGCGTGGACGATTATTTCACCGCCGCTCGGGCGTGTTTTTCAATACCGTGCGACCGGCTTCGCCGTCCGGCTAAACACTCCACGCCAGACCCCGTGCCCAAACGGGTCTTTTTTCACCTCATCGAGGGTTGACCGAAAAAAAAGACAAAAGGGGTGCAACACGATCACTTCCCAGGAGGTCACCCATCCTAGTACTACTCTTGCCCAAGCACGATTAACTTCGGAGTTCTGATGGGATCCGGGGCTTCAGTGCTGGTATGGTCGTGCCCGTCTTCACTTATCGCATTTTTTAAAATATCATCTCCGTCTTGTGCCGCGTGGACGATTATTTCACCGTCGCTCGGGCGAGTTCGTCAATACCGTGCGACCGGCTTCGCCGTCCGGCTAAACACTCCACACCAGACCACGTGCCCAAACGCGTCTTTTTTTACCTCACCGCGGGTCGACCGAAAAAAAAGACAAAATGGGTGCAACACAAGCACTTCCCAGGAGGTCACCCATCCTAGTACTACTCTTGCCCAAGCACGCTTAAATTCGGAGTTCTGATGGGATCCGGGGCTTCAGTGCTGGTATGGTCGTGCCCGTCTTCACTT
>JAODPA010143410.1:0-15621 GCA_025585075.1 Nepenthes mirabilis | reverse complement strand
AAAGTTATATCATCTAATATACACACTATTTAAGACAAATCATTTGATAAAATAGTTAGACATTCTAGTCAATTGAGAATAATCATCTCTCATTCTATAAAATGTCATCTATCTCCATCATTTTGTGCAAAACATGACGAGTGTTAAATATCTATGATTTCGAAAGGAGAGAGAAGAGAAAAATTCATTTCTTAATTTTTGATTTTTTGAGACAAGCAGATCGATGGATTATATGTGCAAACTAAGCATTTCGTATTCATGAATTCACACATGTCAATGTATATTTCTTATAACAATTCAGTGCATAATACAATACTAAAGGATTTAGGAATTAAAGTTGAAATCTGATTAAAAAATTCTTACAGCGAGATCACTCTAAAAGAATAAAATATATAATACAGGCTGTATGAGAGGATTTTACTGAATTTTTAAAATGTTTATCTAACAAAAATCTTTCTTCCAGACTTATGCACGTGGTCTTCTTTTTTTTTTTTTTTTTTGGGTTAATTTGTTACGGTTGTTGAGTTTAAATGTGGTGGTGACGATTGCGAGAGTTTTATGCTCTCCTTTGTTTTGCTGAGGCTCATAGTTATTTATGATGGTGTGATACTTGTTGATACAAATGCTTTATATATACACACATTGTGTTTAATATAATTAATTATTTATCCAAAAAATAACACCTAAAAGAACCCACATTTTACTAAGTTGATCAATTTGGCCCGTTGGGAGTTAGTATTAATAAGTTGTTCGTACATACAATGATGACAGGAAAAAACATAGCTTAAGAGGGACACTTTTGAATAATTTTCAAACATCTCAAATGAGGGGAGTGCTTTGTGTATGTTCTTACCATTTGATTAAGCATCCAATGGATATAATTTAATATTTAAAAATATATATAATAATTGACGCGTCATAGATCCAAGTTTCGAACGAATTCAGGTCGAATTGATTCATCAAATTTCTGTCATTGTTCTTCGCGTCTGAGATCCTACACACAACAACTTCAAACAAGAGATCAAACGACGGCAAAATTTTATTCCACCATAAATACTCTGACGCTCAAATTAATTAATAACCTTCTGATAATAAGAAGGTAAATGTAGAGGATGCAAAGGTAGATATTAGGAATGGGATTTAAGAATGATGGAAGGAAGTACACTCGTGGTGAGTGGCTTTGATCGCGGATACTTGCGGAGAGCAATTCTCTCTAAGTATTGAGTTCATCGAGGACTAGTAACAAAGAGAGAGAGAGCGTTGGGATGCTTTAAGGGCTTAAAGAGCTTTTGTTGATTTGAGTATATGAGAGTGTGTGCCTATGGAGTGGGTCTCCTTGGCCTTTTATAGTCGTGGGCTTCTGCTACCTTCCTTAAGTGGTGAGGCGAGATGCCTACCTTCTATGGGAATTGTTGCCTTCCCAGTATAGACACGGGCGCCATTCATAGCTACAACGGTCACGAATGAGAATTCCCTTTCTTCTATGGAGATGCCGCGAGTGGTGATCATTGAGGCTTTCTCTGATGATCGTGCTCTTATTTGTGAGCCTTCCATCCGGGATATGTTCTAATTCTGGGCGATTTCTATTACAGAAGAAGTTTCCATTCTTGGAGGTGTGGAGAATTATGGCAAATGACCGTTAAGGCTTAGGAAGGTACACGTGAGTCGACTTTGATCTATGACGTGTTTATCTTGGGCCACATCCGGCCTGCATGTTGCGCTCTTTTAGTTAACGACAGTTTGATCGTTCCAGGGATAAATGGGCCACTATCGATTCTGGGCCACTTACCCCCTTTTGGTCGGCCCCTACTGACGTCCCCATCACTAGCCCCCCAAACTGGTGGCCTAGATCTCCAACCTCCAGCATGTTCACGATGGGATGAGATTGGATGTGTTGTCTCCTCAAGTCTATCCAGATTCTCCTTTTCACTGTTTTTGGCATGATTCCCCTATTTTTTTTATTCCCTATAGATTTGCCAGTACTTTTGCTTTTGGCGTTTAGTACTTCCGTTTGTACTATAAATTGGGGAGCTTTATGGTCTTTCCACGATGTCTGGTGTGATGTCATGGGAACTTGACTTGGCTGGGAAGCTTGCCGCCCCAGCTACTGGTTTGGAGCTTAAGCGATTCGTGCTCTCTGGTGCTGCCGTTTCTAGTTGTGAAACTTGAACTGCTTTGATCGCCCCCTTTTGTGCAGGATGTTGCTTTTGTCACCCCTTTTCGTGGGGGTGGTTTTTATTGAGATTTGAATCTGGGTTCGAGCCTACCCACCTTGGAATCTCGATAACTGTTTTTAAGGTTGTAGACCCCTTACACAACTCTTCTCCTCTTTCCAAGAGTACTGTCATGTATTGGCCTATGCCAACCGCGTAACTTGTAAAAAAGAAGTAAATGAGAAAACTTGCAGTTATTTTTGTCTTCGCCGTTCGTTGCCATATAAATTTCACTATCTTTTATTTTTCACTCAAGAGTAAGGGTTTACTAGATCCGTTGACCGTATCATTTGAATCTCGTGAGTGGAGTGAAAGTGAATGTTGACCAGATTTATTGACCATAACGCTTAAATCCAAAGAATGAAGTGGAGGCAAATGTTGATCGGATTCGTTGACCATAACACTTAAATCTGGAGAACAGAGTGGAGGCAAACGTTGAATGAATTCGTTGATCATAACACTTGAATCCGGAGAATGAATTAGAGGCTTAATGTTTGAATTTGAAAAACAGAGCAAAGCGAACATTGACCGAATTCGTTGATTGTCATGTTAGAATCCAGAGAGCGGAGCGGAAGTGAATGTTGATCGAATTCATAAACCGTAACATTAGAATCCGAAAAACTGAGCGGAAGAGAACGTTGACCGGGTTTGTTGACTGTAACGTTAGAATCCGGAGAATGGAGGGGGTTGACTTTGATGCATTGTTCCGTCATGCTGCCAAACAAACAATTGAAGGGCTATAGAGCCGTTTTGAGACTCCCGCCACTCTGAGCGACCTGTTGCCTTTTGCCATGTGTTGCCGCTTAGGGCAATTGTAATCCCGGCAACTAATTTGCTAGAAAATACGACTTGACTGTGCGTTCTTTGGAATTGACACATGTCCGTTATGATTGCCGTGCCTTCTCGATGCACTACTTCTCTTTGGTGACGATGATCTTTAAAAAAGCTATGCGGCAATTAAAACTTCCCTTACTCCTTTCTTCTCCAAAACTTCTCAAGTCTCTATTTCCCCTTTCTGTTCTACTCCCATGGCACCTTATGTTAAAAAACTTTCTTCCATTATTTCTCTTGGCGAAGTTAGGGAGCTCTACTTGCAATACAACATCCCCTCTCGTATTGTGTTCTCGATTCCTAGGAAGCTGGATAGGGCTTGCTCTCCCCTGGTGGGTCATATTGCTGTCTATAAGGCTCACCTGCGAAGTGGGCTTCATCTCCCAGTCCCTGAGGAGCTTCTCCATATTTTCATGGAGTTTCAGGTCCCCATCACACGGCTTCACGCAAATACGATATGTTATCTTTGCTCACTTTGTATTTTTTTCCACCACCATTCGCGGTTGCTGACAGTGGAGGCCGTGAGGGTTATGTTCCAGTTTACCTAAAATGGAGACTGGATTTCGCTCTCTCCTAGGGAGCTGCACGTCAGTGGCGCAATCTACTAGTCGGTCAAGAATTGAAAAGATCGATTCTTCTTCATGCGGGTTTCTAATGATTGGCCCCTGTCTAGGGAATGAGGCAATGTTCCCATGGACTTCACCGGGAAGCCCACTAAGAAGGAGGTGGACGCTATGGAGCCTTTGCTTCAGTTGGTGCGGAATCACCTTCTTGAGTTTAGGAGGGATCACCTAGTGTCTCGAGAGGGGGTTAGGAGAGCTCGCTGGGGTCCTCTCTCACCAGTCCAAATGTTCAAAACTCCACCGTTGACGGAATCGCAGCCTAAGAGGAAGGCTAGTTCTCTTGCCATTGGCGATCCTCCTAGCAACCCAGGGAAGAAAAGAGTGGCGACGACTGTACCTTCTTATTATCCTCCACTAAGCCAGATTATCATATGGCCGAATGATTGCCTGGAGTCAGAGAGCACTCTGTGGTGGAGACTCTCGCTACCTTTTCACACTTGGGAGTCATTGAAGGAGTTGCCGCTGGGGAGCTTGTCGTCGTGCCATCATTGCCAAGCGATTCTGTGGTGCCGATGGAATAGGTGCCTGAAGCAGGAGGGCTGGAGGAGCCAGCCTTTGAGCCACCTGCAGAGCAAGTGGAGACTAGTGAGGTCAGTCTCACAGTTGTTCTGCTCCCTAAGGCCATGGACGGCATCGAAGTTATTTCTGTGGAGGTCCCCTCTGGTGGAGTTGGGGCTGCAGAGGGAGAGATATTATTACAGAGTTGGCTCCTACAGTCGCCACACTCAATCTCCTAGCCGGCCCATCATGGGACCTCCCACAACAGAGCTCAGGGTCATAGGGACCGGCATAGAAAAAGAAGACACACAAGTTTTTAACTATAAGCTCCCGAGAGGAGCTTTTTCTTTCTCTTAATTCTGCCAACTTGGTTTGACTTATCCTTGTCCTTATTTCGTTCAAATTGTAGGATCGGAGGATCCTTGGTTTGATGTCAAAGGGTTTGCGCCAACGGAATGAGATGATCGAAGAAAGGAAGGAAGAAATTCTCCGAATGGTGGAGCACCTAAGTCGCTCTAATGTCGTTACCGCTGAAACCTAAATAGATAGGCACGAGAGTGTCACACAAGCCCTAAGACTCCAAGAGGAAAATGCTACCCTCAAGACTGAGTCAACAGAGTTGTGAGAGAGGCTCGGGAGCTTGGAGGCTTAGGTCATCGAGGCTGATCGACTGGCTGGCAAATTTTGAGGGAAAGCTGCCATGCTTGAGGTTGAGATGTCAGTCCGCCTACGTCCAGGGGAGGTGAGCGCACTGCTAAAGTCTAGAGTTTTGGAGGGTGTCCACCTCTATAGGTGAATTGTCACCCTAGTGTCACCCGACTTCCCTATGGGCATTCTCAACCCACTAAATAGCACGGCGACGGATCGTGAGGACTTAGTGGACTACTCCCAAGCTGGAGGGGAGCCTCACCCTCCTGGTGGACCTGCATCCTGAGTTTGGACTTTTGTACTTTGTTCTTTTGTGTTGTAATTGTAAATTGAACTTGATTAATAAAAAGTTTGTTTCATCAATGTGTTGGGCCTTATACCTTTGACCAACTTTCCTCTCTTTTCTCCCCCTTTCTTTTTACACTGGCCAGCCATTGAGTTGTTGTACTCACGTGGTCTAGCTGGTCATACCGAAGCTTTGATCGTCACAGACAGGCTATTCAAGGATGTTATGCAATGTCTGTCTTTATGTGCTACAGGTAGGTTCAATCAAGTAAAAACATGTGTCACCTGGGAAAAAAGGGACATGACCCTTCGAATCTTGTAATGACATCGTTTCTGGCGGGAAATTCGCCTATATAACCACGTCGCCTCCTACGAGTCGCTTCATTGCTTTACTTCGTAGCCTCTCTGCCTTTATCATGGCTAACGAGAATATAATCGATATTTCCACCTTGCTTGGCTTTGGGAAAGAGGTGGCTTCTCCTCCTATGCTGGAGTCTTCTTACAACAGAGAGAGTAGTGATGGAAAGATGCGGTCCCAAAGTAGTGACCGGGAAACTGCTAACGTGGACTGTGTTCCACGTCCATGGAACTAACTTGCCGTTTTGGGTTCGGAGTTTGTATACCCCGTTCTGCAGTACAGCTGAGACAATGAACAGACCTTCCCAATTCAGGAAAAGTTTATTCTGATTGGTAGTCTTGCCCGTGGCTTCTATGCTCCGCAAGATTAGGTCTCCAACTTTGAATTGCCGTACTTTTACTTTCTTGTTGTAATAGCGAGCAATTCATTGCTAGTAGGTAGCTGTGCGCATTCTAGCCGTGTCACGGGCTTCTTCTAGCAAGCTTAGGTGTTTCCTGATCTTCTAAGAGTTGCCTTGTGGGTCGAAGATTTTGACCCTAAGACTTGGAAGCCCGATCTCAACCGGAATCATAGCCTCACTCCCATGGCAGAGGCCAAAAGGTGTCTCACGAGTTGGTTCCTTTGGCATTGTCCAATACAACCATAGCACGCAAGACAATTCGTCAACCCAGAAGCCCCCTACGTCCTCCAACTTGGTCTTTAGATCGTGCAGCAGCATCCGATTGGTGACTTCCATCTGTCCGTTTGTTTAGGGGTACACCACCAAAGTATGGACCAATCTAATACCCAGACTGGTGCAATACTTGGTGAAGTAATTTTTTAAGAATTGGGTTTTTTTGTTAGTCACAATGACCTTGGAAATACTAAATCTGCTTACTTTGCTCTAGCGGATGAATTCCATAGCATTATACTCAGTGATATTGGCTAATGGGGTGATTTCAACCCATTTAGTAAAGTAGTCTTTGCCAGTGATGATGAATTTTCATTGGCCAGTTACAATGGAAAATAGGCCGAGAATATTGAGCTCTCATTGCGCGAACGACCAAGGTACCTAGAAGGCTCTCAACTCCATGGGTGGTTGGTGGTGAAGATTGCCATGAAGTTGATAGTTCTCACACCTCTTCACAAATTCTAGGGCATCCTTTTTCATTATTGGCCAATAATATCCTTGACACATAACCTTAAACGCTAGGTTTTTGTAGCCAGTGTGATCCACAGATCCCGAGATGGACTTCGCTCAATATGTAACCGGCCTCCTCAGGTGTTAGGCATCGGAGGTACAGAGTTGAGTATCCCTAATGATACAATCTTCCATTGACTACGGTGTACCAGTTGGCTGTCTTTTTGATATGCTTGGCTTCGTCTGCATTCTCCGGTAGGAAACCATCCGCGAGGTATCTCCAGTAGGGCAACATCCAGTTCTTACAGTCAGAGATCTGCATTGCTTCATGTTCCTCTATGTTGGGAGTGCTCAAGACCTCCTGCATGTCCCTCAAGTACTGCTCCAGATTTTCGGCCACTGCTGCTCTTGTAAGCTAATCGGCCTTCTAGTTTTCAATCCTAAGGACATGGATCAGATTGAACTTGTCAAATTCTGGATGGTACTCTTCACCTTGGCCAAGTACTGGGCCAAAAGAGGGTTGCATGCTTCAAAACTCCCAATGATTTAGTTGACGACTAGGTTCAAGTCACTGTAGACGGTTAAGTGCTTAACTGAGCACTCTCTGGCTAGTCATAATCCAACTAACAAGGCTTCATACTCTGCAATATTGTTAGTGGCTATAAAATTGAGTTTTATTGAGTACTTTACCTCAAACTCATTTGGGGTCCTTAAGAACACTTCGGCCCCACTGCCGGAATTAGTAGACGAGCCGTCCATGTTGAGGATCCAACCCAGTGAGTCAGACTTGCAATCCATAAGGTTAGCGCAATGCGCATCAATGATTGAGGTTGTTATTTCGAAGATGAAGTCAGCTAGTGCCTGCCCTTTGATAGCTGGCCTAAGCCGAAACTCGATGTCAAATTCTCCCAATTTGATGGCCTACTTAACCAATCATCCCAAAACATCAGGCTTTTAAAGGATGCCCTTCAACCGCTGGTTAGTCAAGACGACTATGCAATGAGCCTAGAGATATGATCTCAACTTCCTAGCTAAGTAGACAAGAGCCAAAGTGAGCTTCTCAGAATGTGGGTAGCGAGTCTCAACGCCGGTTAATGTTTTGCTCACATAGTAGACTGGTTGCTAAATGTCCGAATCCTAGCGTATCAAGACTAAGCTAAGAGCCACCTTTGATACTACCAAGTAAAGATATAGCTCTTCTCCTTCTCTTAGTGATGTCAGCAACGGTGGACTGGCTAGATACTATTTCAATTAGTCGAAGGCAGACTGACACTTCGCCGTCCACTGGAATCCATTCACCTCCATCCCCTTCAGAGTCTTGAAGAAAGGTTGGTACTTGTCTCTAGACTTAGCCAAGAAACGGGAGAGTGCTGCCAATCTCCCAGTTAGCCATTGGACATCATTGACACCTGTGGCGAAGCCATGTTTATGAGGGCCTTGATCTTCTCTGGGTTTGCTTCAATCCCTCGTTGAGAGACGATAAAACCCAAGAATTTTCAAAAGGAAACATCGAAGACACACTTTGATGGGTTCAACTTCATCTGGTCTGTTTCGAGTACTTCGAAGGCTTGAGCTAGATTACGAATATGATTGCTGATGGTCTTTCTTTTGACGAGCATGTCATTTATATACACCTCCATATTGCGGCCAATCTACTTCTCAAATATTTTGTTCACAAGCCCTTGGTAAGTTGTGTCTGCGTTTTTCAGATCGAAAGGTATGACCTTGTAGCAGTAAATGCCTTGATCGATCATGAACAATGTGTGCTCCTTGTCCTTTGAGCTCATCCTAATCTAGCTATAGTGTAAGTATGCTCCCATAAAACTCAGCAACTCGTGACCAGAAATGGAGTCCATCAACGGGTCAATTCTAGGCAATGGGAAGCTATCCTTTAGGTTGGCTTTGCTGATGTCGGTGAAATCAATACACATCTGCCATTTTCTGTTACTTTTCTTGACCAAAACGACGTTAAAGAGCCAATCCAGGTACTAGACGTTCCTGATGAACCCATGTCCAACAATTTTTTCATCTCCTCCCGAATGGCTATAAGCTTCTCAATAGAGTTGTTCATCCGTTTTTGCCTGATGGGTTTGCAGTCAAGATCGAGACCCAACTTATAGACCATTATTTCTATTGAAATCCCGAAAATGTTAGCGAGTGTCCATGCAAAGATATCCACGTTCTGCCTCAAAAAGTTGATCAACTCGTCATGCAGGGGTCCGGCGAGTGAGCCCCCTATCTGTATGCACTTTTTGGATCATCCGAATTCAAAGGTACAAGGTTGGTGGTCTCCCCAAATTACACTTGCTGCAAGGTAGCTTCATCTCGATGGTTTAACTCCTCTGCAATTCTCTTGACACCCCTTGGTGCTATCTATGACATGTAGCACATTCGTCCGGTTACTTGATCACCAAACACTTCACCAATACTGCATGCTATTGAAAATTTTATTTTTAAGTAAGGTATCAAAGTAACGGCTCTGAACGCCGATAGGCATTGCCGGCCTAGGATGGTATTGTATATGGACGGCGGTCAACAACTAGAAAGATGAGTGTGCAGCTCGCCATTCTAAGGTATGTGCCTAAGGTGACCTCTAGTTGTATCGTTCCTTGGATGGCTACTAGTTCATTATCTAGCCCATATGGTGGTCCTTCGACCGGTTCGAGTTGATTCTTTAGTCCTACTTAAAGATTGCATCGAAGTAGAATAAATCTGTAATGGAATGAGGCCTATCTTTTAAGACCTTCCATTAATAACATACTAAACCAATATTCCAAATTTAAAATATTAATTCTTGTAGAAAATTGGGTAGAGTTTTCTATAAAAATAGGCTAAAAACCATACAAATAAACTGTATAAATAACCCTACAATAAATATAAACCACCAAATCACAACCATTTACTCCACGATACATCTACAATTTATCCATATGGTCAACATATGTCATATCATCCATGGCTCCAACATAGTACTCCTAATTACCGTATTGGATTTAAGAGAGATGTCATCTAAGACCAAAATAAAATCCA
Organism: Nepenthes mirabilis; assembly: GCA_025585075.1. Taxonomy (NCBI): domain Eukaryota; kingdom Viridiplantae; phylum Streptophyta; class Magnoliopsida; order Caryophyllales; family Nepenthaceae; genus Nepenthes; species Nepenthes mirabilis. Next base: position 6,015 of record JAODPA010143410.1, on the reverse strand, counting down.
TAATCCAAAACAATAATACGGAAACAACTATAACTATATGTCAACTTGCAGAAGCAAAAAAAATAATATTTTTATCACAATAAAAATGTACTATTTCATCATAATATATAATGTTTATTCATAAACTAATCATATACATTAACAATTATTCAAAGATTCCAAAATCTTCAAAGGTTTTCAAGCTCTCAAGTTTCCTTCCTTCTAGCTAATCCTATCTTCTATCTTTATCAAATTTTAGCTTATCTAGAGGGGAACAAAAAGTAAGGGATGAGTCGAAGGCTCAACAATGTACCATAAAACAAGAACCTAAAATATTCATGTAAAACGTATAAATACATACAGAGAAAGAAACGGAAAAATGTAAACATGTAATATAAACATGCAAGCAAACAAGATAAAACACGAAATGATGCATAAACATGAGGAAATATGCTTAAAAGTTCTTAGTTCTTATGTAAAAACAACTTAATCATAAATTCATCTTTATTTACATCCCGAGGGAATGATGGTTCTCCTTATTTCTTATTACTTGGTTCTTGGGTATCAATACACTTGGTTCTTAATTCTTGGCCATATTATTCTTAGTTCTTGCTTATTGGTTCTTAATCCTACACAGGAGATTCACTTGTTCTTACTTTTTGGTTCTTCATTCAAATTTCTTATCCAAAATCCTCATTCAGAGTCCTCATTCAAAGTCCTTATCCGAAGATCTAAAATTCTTATTCAAATTATCCGAAGATCCGAAATATTTATTTAAATGATTCGAAAATCCATAATTCTTATTCAAATCAACCGAAAATCCATAAATCTTATTCAAATGATCTGAAGATCCATAATTCTTATTCAAAGTTCATATCCTCTAAAATTTACATCGCGAGAATAGAATGTTCAATTAGGTCTAATCGTTATCCTCCAAAATTTATGCCCCAAGGAAGGCGGTCCATGCATCATTTGGTGGACACGATTATACCCCTGGCATGCCGGTGAGCTCCAGGTCGAAGCCATCAAACAAGCTTAGAGCTCTCAATAATGTCGGATGGCATAACATGTTATGACTTTTCAAAGGAAACTTGCCCAAAAGACCCACATAACTTATCACTTAGTGTTTCCTCTTCATATCTCAAGATATACAAATACCCTACTCTCCATTTTCGAGCTAGGGTTTGAAGCAAAGCTTTCGGACATAAAACGAAGACAAAATACATGCAAAATATCAAAATTGAACACATAAATCATAATATTTATACTTAAACATGAAATCTATCCATTTAATTAGGAAAAACATGGAAAGCATGCATAAATCTTGGAGGGAGTGAGTATTAGAACCATAATACCTTTCTAGAGAAGTTAAAAGGCAACAATAAAAGAAAAGAGAGTTCGGAGTACACTTACCTCAACCTGATATACTGATTTTCTTACTCTGATCGGATCGAAAATTGCGGAGATTTCCTTCTCCTTCCTCTTTTCTTCCCTTCCTCCTTCACTGCCCTGCTCGTTGTTCTCCCTCTCCCTCTCTCTCTCTCCCCCTTCTTTCCTTTTATAAACGTGAAATGAAGGCAATGGAAGTTTCTAAATCATGCTCGACTACTACTCGAGCGCGCATCGAGTGCCAATGCATTCCGGAGGGTCGCACTCATTGAGCGCCCTTCGGGCAGTCAATTGTGCTAAATGCGCCCGGGTGGAGCCTTGGGCACAGCTCTTTTTTTGATAAGTAAATGTGCATTAAAATAAAAAAATACAGAAATCTATATTTTATCTCTAAGTCTTTTACCAGCTTGGAGTTAAAATATAGACGTTAGGGTATTCCCCGTGCACCACAGTAACACTAGGAAACGAACAGCCAGATGGCAATCATCAAATCACAGATTTGCCTACAACCTCGAGCATTTGCCAACTGAAGACCTATCCTTCCAAATTTGCCAAACCATTTGGGGAAGACCATGCCAACCTTCTCAGCCAACTGGAAAAACCATTCCGGGAAAACACCATACCAGCAAAGGCCTAAATTGATCAATGATTTTTTTTTGCCAAATCGCCATTATGGAGCATTCTGGAAAAAAGTATAGCGTAGTAGGCCCACCAAACTAGCCAATACTCCACACCGGCCAAACAATTAACAGCATACCTGGCAAGGAGCTCATTCTGCCCAATGAAAAACAAATATCATCCATACCGGGAAAATGAATCACATCAGCAGGACACCAAACCGACTAAAAACCAAACCAGGCAAAGTACAACCTTCCAACACCCACCTTTCCGGGAAATACACCATACCAGCAAAGGCATAAACTAATCAAGTTTTTTTTCCAAACAGGCATTATGCAGCATTCTGACAAAAGACATAACGCGGCAGGCACACCAAACCGGCCAATACTCCATACTAGCCAAACAACTAACAGCATACTAGGCAAGGAGCTCATGCTGCTTAATGAAAAAAAACAAACAGCTTCCATACTGGGTAAATGAACCACATCAATAGGACACCAAACCAGTGGAACACTATACTGGACAAACTACAACCTGCCTACACCCAAACCAGGAATATGATACAAACCGGTAAATGGATAAGAAAAGAGCAAAGACAGCATGTATGCTTTTTTTTTTTACCGATTAAAACTATACCGACAAATGCTGAAGCCCAGCAGCTCCCACAGACCAGCTTACCAAACAGGAAAAAGGCATTCCTACTGGAGTGGCTTTTGATAGCCAACACCAGGCCAACAAAAAACAATCCGGCCAACTCATAGAACCAACAACGCACCAACATCAGCAGAGAGAATGCATTCCTTCCAAAAACCACCCAAACACGATCCACCACACCTATATCAGCAAATTTCCACAAACCGGTAATTTGCCAAACCATCAATCCCAGGTATTCCACCAACACGGCTACAAACACCATACCAACAATACTAGCCAATCACACCCATATCAGCCAAACACACCCATATCGGCAAAAGCAACAACACTATCAAACCAGGCATTTGCACCAACCTTGCAGAATACCCAACCCGGCCAAAATATCATATCGGCGCCTCGGGTGCAACTCAGGCGTATCCATTCTATTAAATGTGTCGGGTTTGCACCTCAAGTGTTGCTTTGGTGTCGAGGCCCCTAATGCCTATTTTTGCTTCAGAATCAAATTTTTTCCTCATTTTTTCTTAATCTATGCATCCTAAATTTAATTATATTAACTTAATCATTAGAAATTACTATAGTTCAGAACTTGGGTTGTTACAAAATCTCTTGAGCCTCTATTATCAATGAAAACTAGTTTCACCTGGTAGTCAAGCGTACCATCCGAAATGAGCATAGATACAACCAGGAGATCTGAGTAGGAGGAGATTCATGTGTCATATCATTATCGCTATTGACATCTTCCCCACCCTCTACTTCTTGCGCTTCTCTTGGTGATCCGTTGGGTGCACCTTGGCAGGTTGGGTGGTCACCATGTTGACCACCCCAACTGCTACACGGTTCCTTGGTTGGGGCTAATCCGACTGTCACCACCTGAGGTCCCGATGCTCTTTCCAAGGATCCTCAAGAACTTTTTGAGGTGGCACCGGTAGATTATTTTTTGGATCTCCCGCTGTAACGTCTGGTAGTCCTCTGTGCTACGTCCCGAATATCGATGGAAATCGTAATATTTCAACGGATCTCCTCCCTTCAGGTTCTTCATTGGCTTTGGCCACTTCACGAATTTTTCTTCCCAGATTTGTACCAGGACGTTGGCCCAAATGTCGTTCTGTGGAGTCAAGTTTAGGGGCCTGAACTCCTTTTGAGCCTACGGCTCAGCTCTGGACAGCTTCCTCTGAAGGTTTTTGCTGCCCCCATTTTTTCTCTTTTCCTCTGCCGAGAAAGAGTAAAATTGGTCAGTCCACTCTGGATGTTTTGCCTCATTGGCTTCTTCAACGGCCATGTAGGCCCATGTAATGGCTTCCCCTTCTGGAGGGTTTGCAGATTTTTGTGAACCACGTACCTGAAGAAGTCATTTGGTCTCAACGCAGAGATGAAGCTACTGAGCTTCACTTTTTTAGTGAGCTTAGATATCCTCCGTGCTTCAGCAGTAAACCGCTCTAGGAACATTCTCGGGTTCTCACCCGGCTTCTACTTTACGTGGGATAGATGTCACGGTTGCTTCTCCTCATGATGGCTTAAGGTGTATTGAGCTAGGAAACTGTCCGCGAGGTCCCCAAAGCTTTGAATTTAATTTACCGAGAGCCGATAGAACCAAATCCTTGCATCCCCCTTTAGAATGAGAGGGAAGCACTAGCACATGGATGCATCCTTCAGGCTATGGAAGCTCAAAAAGGTGTAAAAGTGATCTAGGTGGTCCATGGGTTTAGTGCTCCCATCATAATGTTCCAGAGCCAGCATCTTGAATTTTGGTGGCAACGGTTGGGTCCGGATCTCCATGGTGAATGGAGATCTCTTCAGATCGGCCATGTGCTTGTCTTTGTCTTTGAACATGTGGTTCCAAATCTTTTAAACTTTCTTCTCCACTCGGGAAGAGTTTCCAGATCTGTTAAAATTGAAGTAAGTCCTCAACTCTGTTCTCTCCGCTGTGTGGCACATCACCGATCAGCTACTACCACTCATGGACCAGATGACACGAGAGGCTTCCTCCTGAACGGAAGGCTTCTTCTCATCCCACAAGTACCTGGGATTTCTTCTTTCGGGGCTCTCATCAGGAGTCCCATGACCCAAGCACCCCCTGAGCCTTGAATGGCTTTGGGTGTTTGAGGCCACAGGGATGTGAGAGTTGCCCGACCTTGAGGCCTTTTTGGTCAGATTCTTCATCCTTTCGCCTCCCCACCTTAAGGCTGACATGGGGGTCGAGGAAGATTGAGCCCTCTACTTCTTCTTACCTTGGTGTGTGGAGAGCGTTTGGAGCATCTATGACATCTTATTCATTTGCTCTACCATGGCCGAGAAGATTGGAGCAGGCTATTCTCCGACCCGACTACCAGTTGAGTGGTCATAGTTAAGGGAAGTAACTTCCTTAGCGGGAACGCTAGCTTGAGCTGCCATGTTCACCATTTCGTCAGATGATGCTAATTTAGGAGAAGTAATTGGTCGGCTTTTTGTCAATGTTCTCACAAACGGCGCCAATAATGCGTCCTAGATCCAAATTTTGAATGGATTTGGGTCAAACTGGTTCGTCGGATTTCGGTCACCATCCTTCACACCTGAGATCCTGCACACCACAACTTCAAATAAGAGGTCAGGCGTCCACCGGATTTTATCCCACCGTAAACACTCTGATGCAGAAGATGCAAAGATGAATATTAAGGTTGGGATATAAGAATGATGGCCAGAGGTGCACTATGGTGAGTGGCTTTGATCGTGGATGCTCGCGAAGAACAGTTCTCTCTAAGTACTGAGTTTGTCAGGAACTAGTAACACAGAGAGAGAGCGTTGGAATACTTTGAGGACTTAGAAAGTTTCTGTTGGTTTGATTACGCAAGAGTGTGTGCCTATGAAGTGGATTTCTATGGCCTTTTATAGTTGTGGACTTCCGCTGCCTTCCTTAGGTGTTGAGATGGGATGCCCGCCTTCTGTGGGGATGGTTCCCTTCCCCAGTATAGGCGCGGATGCCATTCAGAGTTGCAATGATCAAGAATGAGAATTCCTTTCTTTCTCTGGAGAAACTGCGTGCAGTGACCGTTGAGGCTTCCTCTGAAGATCATGCGCTAATGTATAAACCTTCGTTCTGAGATCTGTTTTCATTCTGGGTGATTTTTGTTATAGAAAAGGTTGTCATTTTTGGAGGTGCGGAGAATTAGGACAGACAACCGTTAAGACTTAGGAAGATGCGCGTGGATCGATTTTGATCTGGGCCATGTTTATCTTGGGCCACATTCGGCCTACTTGTCGCACTTTTTCGGTCAGCGATAACGTTGACCGTCACAAAAATAAATGGGCCGCTATCGATTCTGAGCCACTTATCCCTTTTGGGCCGTCCCACTATTGACATCCCCATCAATAATAATTTTATTTTTAATTATTTTTAAT
>JAODPA010143399.1:0-15622 GCA_025585075.1 Nepenthes mirabilis | reverse complement strand
TGTTCCACTTCCCCGGTCGAAGCCCCTTTGGCCTCTGTTGAACCCAACCCCCCTCCTTCACCGGCTCCTTCGATTCGGGTATCCTACACCCCGCCACCTCATTGCTGTCTTCCCCTTTGGTCGTTTGCGCCCCTGCCTTGGCCTTTGACGCTCCGGTCCGGCCGACTCTGCTCCTTGCCTTGACGAGTCTGGTTGCTCCTTCCTTCGTGGCTGCGCTTCCCTCACTGTCATTGCCAAAATCTGAGGATGGAGGGCTTGAGTGTCCCTCTAATCGACGGCCTTACCCCGTTGATGCCTTTTCAAAATCCTCTGCTCTCCCTGCTGATGAGCGGTTTCAGTCAGATTGCTTAGAGACAGTGGATAAACCGATTTCTCCAATGATGCCCTCGTCGATTATGCCTGAATCTGCAGGCCCTCTTCTCCAAAATCATGACTCTATGGGCCTGCTTGTGATTCCTTCTCAGAATAATCGTGGCTCTGCCCTGCCCAAATCCGTTGACTCTTACTCTGCTGCTGATCATGCCCCTGGCCCGTCTGGATCCTCTTGGGCTTCAGTTGTTGGTAAAAAGGCTTTTGGAGGTATGTGCCCACTTAAATTTTTCCCTCCCGATTCTTCTGATTCGGATAATATTATTTTATCCCCTCCACCCGAAGTCACCCAACAGGGTGAGGACTATTGGGGCCCCACCCTCGTTGGCTATTTTGTCGGGAATCCTGTTCATTTTAATGTTGTGAACTATATAACAAAGAAAATATGGAAGCGATTTGAGCTACAGCACGTGGCGTGTAACGAATCGGGTTTCTATTTCTTTCGCTTTTCCTCAAGCTCCATGCTTGAAAAATGTTTAGCTAATGGCCCGTGGATGATCGCTGGACATCCTTTCTTTCTTAAAAATTGGTGGCCTGGTATGACTTTAGCTCGCGAAGAACACAAATCTTTCCCTACCTGGATCTCCATGTCTGGGATCCCGGTTGAATACTGGACCCCGCTGGGGTTAAGTTGGATTGCGAGTGCCATTGGAAAGCCACTTTTTTTAGATCCGGTCACTGAAAAACTTGAGCGTTTGGGATTCGCTCGGGTTTGTGTTGAGTTGGGGGTCAATGCCCCTCGGCCTAATTCTGTGAAGATTCGGACTAGAGGTAGTCCCGGAGAGCTAAAAGAACACCTATGTGATATCAAAATTGAATATCAACATAGGCCGGCGCGAAAGGTCGTTCCTGAAAAGAGCAGGGTTAAGAGTAAACCAAAAAAAGCCTCCTGGGTCCCCAAGCAGGGGGTCCCCTCTCGGGTTGTGTCATCCCCCTCGGGTCTTCCTAGGCCATCTCCCCGCCTAAAATACAATGCCGCGGCTGAAACCCCGCCCATAGATATTGTCCCTAAGGCCATTATGACTTCCAACTCGTTTATGGCCTTACAAGAGGATTGCACAAATGACTTGCCAGAATGCCCCAATCCGAATTCATCAGCACAGCCCATTGGGTGTGATCACGACCCTCCTCCCGGTCTTATTGGACCTGCCCCTATTCCGGTGCTCGGCGCGGCCCTTGCCGAGCCGACAATCCCAAATGCTCCAGAAGGCGTTGGTTCCTCTTGTCTTCGTCCTCACTCACCCCCCCTCCGGGCCTGTTAGTCCAATTCGTTGTTCGGAGCCTCCTGGTCAAGTCCCTTCGAGGCTTGATGGGGCCTCCTCTGATCCAGGCTTGCTTGGTGCTCCTATTCTTAGTGCCCCGATCACAGTTGACCCACTGACCGTAGCCAACCTTCGTGTTTCAGTGTCTAGCCCTTCTGGCTGCTCGGCCAGTGACAGCCCTGCGACCTTCATAGGGGATTGTGTTTCTTCCCGCAGAAAGAAGAAATCTCGGGGGTTAAGATGTCCTCCCCCCCTCAACCCTATCCCATGACTAGCATTGCCTGTTGGAATGTGAGGGGACTAAATGGGCTTGTAAAAGCCCATGAAGTCTGCAACCTCATCTCCTCTCATAGGTGTAGTATTGTTGGTCTGGTGGAGACTAAGGTTGTTGAGAGAAACTCTCTGTCTGTCTCCTCCAGAATCAGGCCAAACTGGTCTTGGTTTATGAATTACTCTGCTTGTTCAAGTGGAAGGATTTGGGTTGGCTGGGACCCAAATCTGGTTTCATGCATCATTCTTGCCTCGGAGGACCAGGTTGTTCACCTTGAGGTCCTTTTCCTTGAGAAGAATATTCGCTGCATTCTTTCCTTTGTTTATGGAGCAAATTCAGAAATTTCCCGTAGGCTTCTATGGGATAGCCTCAGAACATTATCTAACCATCCTGGTGATCTCCCTTGGGCGGCTCTCGGAGACTTCAATGCCATCCAATCCCCATCCGAGGCCCTGGGTGGGATCTGGCATTATAAAAGCTCCCTTGACCTTGATAATTGTCTTAGGGACTGTGATTTGGCCGACGTGTGTCACGAAGGCTTGCACTATACCTGGAATGATGGGCGTGACTCTTCCCTCCGCATATTCAGAAAGCTTGATCGTGTTGTCGCCAATGGGCATTGGTTTGACAATTTTCGGAGGGCTAAGGCCCTCTTTTCCCCCCCGCCAGACTCTCTGACCATTCGCCCTGTATTCTTCTTCCTGATGGCGATTCCCCCAGAAAGCACGGGTTTTTTCGGTTCAATAACTTTCTTACCAAGTCCCCAAAATTTCACCCTTTAGTCGCTGATGCCTGGTCAGATGACACCATTGGTTCGCCTATGTTCAGACTTGTGTATAGAGTGAAGCTGGTGAAAAAGTCTCTTAAAATGCTAAATGTCCACGAGGGTGATGTTCATGAGGAGGTAATTCGTGCTAGGGAGCAGCTTGAGTTTATCCAGGTATATCTCCCTCTAATCCCGGGAATCATGTTGAGGAGCGCAGCTGTAAGTCTGCTTACCATGCGGCTCTGGCAAAGGAAGCCGACCTTATCAAGCAAAAAGCTAAGATAAGGTGGCTCAAAGAGGGTGATCAATGCAATAAATTCTTTTTTAAGAATGTGAATGGGAACAACAATAAGAATCGGATTATTTCCCTTCTTGATCAAGATGGGAATCCTACCATTGGAGTCGAAAATGTTCAGAATCTGGTTGTGGAACACTTTAGGAAGGCTCTTGGGACTGGCCGCAGGTATGGCTCGGCTGATGTGGATCGGCTCCGTCCTTACGTCCTTCACTCTGTGCCTGAATCGCTTATGGACCATCTTGTGTGCCCGGTAAGCGATGACGAGATTCGCAAAGTACTCTTTTCTATAGGAGACTATAGGGCCCCGGGTCCTGATGGATTCAGTTCCTTTTTTTTAAGGAGTCGTGGGATATCATCGGTGCATCTGTCTGTGAAGCCATTCGTGACTTTTTCAATCATGGTAAGCTTCTCAAACAGATGAATTCTACGATCATCAGCCTGACTCCCAAAATTCAGTCTCCTCGGTTGGTATCTGACTACCGCCCCATATCATGCTGCAATGTCATATACAAAGTCATCTCGAAGATTATTGCCAATAGGTTAAAGATGACTCTTCCTTATCTTGTGGACAAGTGCCAAACGGCCTTTGTGGCGGGCCGCCAAATCAGCGACAACATTCTCCTGGCCCAAGAGCTTCTCCATAAGTATCACCTCGGTCATGACCCTCCTCGTTGTACTATGAAAATTGATCTTATGAAAGCCTACGACTCCGTTCACTGGGATTTCATCATCAATATTCTGACCATCATGAAATTCCCGCCCAAAATGATAAGCTGGATTAGACAATGTATTACCACCCCCTCGTACTCTGTCAATATCAATGGGGAACCGGTTGGTTTCTTCAAAGGGGGTAAGGGCCTTCGTCAAGGTGATCCCATTTCTCCCTACCTCTTTGTTCTGGCAATGGAGGTGTTGAATGGGATTATCGATTCCAAAGCTCGTAGGAACAATGAGTTTACTTTTCACAGGAATTGCGAATCGACTCATACTGTTATGCTTGCCTTTGCCGACGACCTCCTCCTATTCTCTCATGCTGATGTTTGCTCTATCCGGATCCTCAAGGCGTGTCTTGAGGAATTCCATTGGCTTTCTGGTCTTTCGGCAAACACGAACAAGAGCGAGGTCTTCCTTTGCTCTAAAGACCCATCCCTGAATCAGAATATTGCAAATGTGTTGGGGGTTCAAAGTTGGCTCTCTCCCCATCAGATGCCTCGGCGTCCCCCTGATCTCAACCAGGCTGTCGATTCATGATTGTCAAACTCTCACTGAGAAAATTACGCGTCGCATCAAATCATGGAAGAACAGGTGGCTCTCCTTTGGGGGTCGCCTTCAACTGGTTGCCTCTATCCTCTCATCTATCCACCTCAATTGGGCGTCAATCTTCATTTTGCCCAAATCTATTCTGAACCAAATCGACAGCATTTTGAGGCGCTTCTTATGGAATGGCTCTATTAATGGGAAGGCCAACGCAAAAGTGGCCTGGTCCGACATCTGTTACCCTAAGAGTGAAGGAGGTCTGGGTCTCAAGAATTTGTAGGCTCAAAACAAAGCCCTCATTTGTAAACTCCTTTGGCGTATCATGACTAAAGACCCTGAATCGGCTTGGTCTTCGTGGATACACAAGACTAGAATCAAGGATCGGTGCATCTGGACCCTCAAAGTCCCCGATTCGGCCCCTTGGAGCTGGAGGAAGATCATGAAGCTCCGTACTTTCATGTGCTCGCATACTCTTAAGATCATTGGTGATGGCGTAGATACTTTTGTCAGGCATGACCATTGGCACCCAAATGGTCCCCTCAGTCGGTTATGTACGGATCGCATTCGTTCGGTTACTAGGTTAGCTTGGGACGGCAAGGTGTCTCAAATAATCAGAAACAACCAATGGGCCTGGCCTAACCCATTTGACCAGGAGGTGTCTAGTCTCGTCTCAAACATGCCCCGTTATCATCCCAATAATGAGCAAAAAGATTTCTTGAGATGGGTTGGTAGCCCTAACGGTGTGTTCTCGTCTATGTCTGCCTATCTACTCTTTCACCCCCCCAAACCGAAATTAAGCTGGACCAACTTAGTATGGGGCTCTTTCCATATTCCCGCCCACGCCTTTACCCTTTGGTTGGCTATTAAAGGCCGGCTTAATACATCCGACCGTGTTCACGGTGTCCCCAACCTTTCCCCCACTTGCTCTCTTTGTGATGCGGATACTGAAAATCATAACCATCTTTTTTTCTCCTGCCCGTTCTCCTCCTCCGTGTGGACTTTGATCCAACGTATTGCTGGCATCCAGTGGCCTTACCCAAATTGGTTCCAAAATGTTGAATGGGCTGCCCATAGGTGGAAGGGTAAGAATCTCATTGCCCTCTCCAAGCGTCTGTCTCTTGCGGCCACCGTTTATTTTATTTGGAGAGAACGTAATAATCGTATTTTCGAGAAATCCTTCAACCTGAATGCTTCCCAAATTTGCTCCCTGATTTCAAACGTTGTTCGGGACAAGCTGAAGACCTCCTTGCATGTTGATAGTCGCCCTAACCGTTCCCTGGTTAGTCGTTGGAATTTATAAAAAAAAAAAAAAAATTATACATTGATTTCCTTTCCTCTGGCGTTGGATGCTGGCCCCCTTGTTGGCCCTGATGGTTGTGCTGTTGGAGTTTCTGCTCCGTGATATTCTTCTGTTGGTGCCTTGCCGGGTGTGGCTCCTTGCTGCCATTCCGGTCGGGTCTGAACCCCGGAGGTTTGTTTCCCTGTTGAACTTTGATTTGTTCGGTGTCCGCTCCCTCCTCGTGAGCTTTGATTGGAAGAAAAAAAAAGGAAGAATTGGAAAAAAACAAAAAAAAAATGGAAAAAAAATAAAAAAAAAAATAAAAACTGTTTTGAGTTGGTTTTCTGCAGATGGAGCTCTCTTATGCTGTTCTTGTCGGCTGTGGTCCTGGCGGTTTGGTTTGCCAGTTCTCTGCGGGTTCTGGTGCTGTTGTTTCATCTGATTGGCTGGATGCTGGAATGTTGAGTACTCCATTTTAGTATTGGGATCACTAGACCTGGTTCGATCGGCCTTTGGTCTCCCGCTTGGTTATGGATATGAGATGCAGGTTTTGAATGGAGATGCTCTTGGTTGCTGCCTTGTTCCTTTTGGTTTGGTATGTGCTTGATGATGCTGCCGGTTTGGTTTTTTTGGCTGATGGCCCTTACTGTTTTGTTTGCACTGCCATCTGAAGCTGCTGCCTCTGTTCGTGATGCTGGCATATAGCTGCTTCTTTGCTGCTGGGCTCTGATTATGCTGGGGAATGTTGGTAATTTGTTGCCTAGCTTTGTTTAGCTGCTGTGCTGGCCTCTGATTCTGCTGAGCCATGCTGCCAGTTTTCTCTGCTGACTCCTGATCTCTATATGGTTGGGGTTGCTGTAGCTCCTTCGGTTTCTGGGATGTGTTGCCCTTCTAGTCAACACTTGTGCTGCCGCTTTAATTGCTTGATGATGTGAAATGCAGCTCCTGATGTTGTAGTCTGTCTGAAGCTCTGGCTACCATTTGGCAAATTTTGGATTTCTGGCCTCGGGCCTCATTGGGCAATTTCAGGATGGTGCTTTGCTGATATGTTAGTCGTCTTGGTGGATTGGCTAGCTGATGATGGTGCCGGTGTCAGCATCTGTTAAGGCCCTGGTTTTCTTGCCGACAGGCTCTGAATTGCAGAGTTTACCCGCAAAAATGCAGTTCTGCTGGGTGCTAGCATTTTTCTGCTGCCAGTGTTGTGAGATGGTGGATGCTGGTTGTCTGGCAGTGGAGGCTGTTGGGTCATGGTTCTGTTGCTGGGTGATCTACATGTAGCTGTGAAATTAGCTGCTGATCTGTTGAAATTTTTCCAGTATTGATGTATTGCCGAATGCAGATGCTGCCTGTCGTTTAGATGCTGTATGCATGTGTTGAGATTAATGCTGGTCCATGCTTTTGCCTCTATGGCCCGGCTATCAGTTTGGCTCAGTTGGACGCCGGTTTCATCCTGCTCCCCTACTGATGGTTGGTTTGCTGGGATTATGGTACCTGATGTTGGTCCTATGTTGGTCCGTTGATTTGCATGTATGAAAGATGGTGGTCTGGCCGTTTGGACGCTGATGTTGGCTCCCGTCTGAAGGCTGGATGCTGCTCAGACTGGCAGATGTGTTGCGATGGGCTGGCTGCCTCTTTAGTTGCTGGTGCTATTTGATGGTGCTGATATGTTTTTTGGCCTGCTTCAAGTTGGATGGGCTGAATTCTTGGTCCTTGCTCTTGATGGTGGAGCTGAGCTGCTGGCGCCTGCTGGTGCAGCTACTGCAATTTCTCTGCCGGTTTTGGAGCAATGTTGTGTATTGCTTCCAACAGCTTGTTGGACTGTTGATCCTGGAGCATGGAGCTTGTTGATGGATGGGTCTCCAAAGTGGATGTTGATCTTGCTGGTTGCTGAAAAGGCTCTTGGTTGGCTTGATGATCCCTTTGGCAGGAATCCTGAAGCGGGTACACTACTGCCAGGTTTTTGCGATGGCTGATGCTGCCGGCCCATGTATTTGGTACATCAAATGGAGCAGGGAAGGCTTTTGTCTGGTTTGGAGCTTTATTGATGCTGAAAATGTGGGTGTATAGGCTTCTCTTTAGGCATTTTTGGGAAATGTTTATGTTTAGATTAGCTTGTTTTAGGATCTGCTCTACTGATGGTAGAGTGGTCTGCCTATTTTGCGTGAAGTCCAGCATTTTTCTGTTGGTTTCATTCATTGTATCAAGGTGCTCGGGGAATGCCCTAGCAATTATGATTTACCCCCAAGTCGGAAAAATACTTGGTGATAAATCATTACTTGTAAAATTTTTTCTGCTATTAATCCAAATCACTTACTTACCAAAAAAAAAGGAGTGAAAAGCTGGGTTTGATCTGGCTCTGATGTGGAAGGCGCCAAAGTGTTTTTTTTTAAAAAAGACGGAGTGCTCGTAAAGACGGAGTGCTTTAGCCGAAGTCATTTGGATGGAGCGCCTCTTGTTTGAAAAGACGGAGTGATTCTTAAAAGCCGGAGTGCCTTCTTTTCCCATGTGGGCTTGGAAAAAAAATTATTAATTAGTGAGGTGGCTGGATTGTTTTTTCTCATTTTGGACGGAGCGTCGTTGTTAGTGCTTCCGGAGTGCATTTCCTTTTCCGGATTGCTTTTCTTTGTCTCCTTGGAAGGAGTGTTTTTCTTTGTCTCCTTGGAAGGAGTGTTTTTTTCTCACTTTGGACGGAGTTCTTTATCTCAATTTAGACGGAGTGATTTTGCGCGTCATTTCGGAGTGCATGTGTTTCCTTTATCAGGAGTGATTTCCAGTCTCCTTGGACAGAGTGGCTTAGCCAGAATGATTTTCCACTCTTTGGACGGAGTGCCTTGTTTTCATGCTTCCGGAGTATATTTATCCGGAGTGTCTTCTTGTCTCCTAGGACGGAGTGGCTTGGCAGCAAGTTCCGGCATTTTTTCTCCTCCAGAAAGAAAAAAAAAATAGTGAGGTGGCTGGACTGTTTTATCTCATTTTGGACGGAGCCTCTTTGTTAGTGCTTCCGGAGTGCATTTGTCCTTTTCCGGAATGCTTTCTTTGTCTCCTTGGACGGAGTGTTTTTCTCACGGTGGCCGGTTGATGACTGACCTGCTGGTCCTGTTTGTCAAATTGGCGTGGTGTGGGGTGTGATGCTGGAACACGTTGTCTTGGCCTCTTTGCTCCCTCAAGCTGAAGCAAGGATTATTATGCCTGTGGCGGTTAGCAAGATAGAAATAATGTGGTCATTTGTCGCAGGTGTATGTTCTTGAAGCCTCTATGGTGTGTGGTGTGCTTCTTGCTGAAGCACTGAGGACGTGTGTAAAGTGTATTGCATTGGTTACCAAGATGAAATGGTTGTAATGATCTCGATCCAATATGCCTTCTGTTGCTGCTGGAGGCATTCGTTGGTGATAGTTGCTTCTCTCTAGAAATTCAAATTTGTGCGGCCTTTGGGTTTGCGTTTTCTGGCTGGCGTCGGTCATGGCCGGTTCCCGGCCGGCCCCGGTTGGGCCCTGTCGGGTCTCACCCTTCTCTCCTTCCCCAGACCCTCCTCCTTCGACGATCTCCGTCACTAAACCTGTCGGTGGAGATCTTCTTCTCTTCCCGAAACTGAAGATAAATGGCGATGCCCACCGACCTGCGCCTGATGCTTCCTTCCTGGCTTGCTCGAAACCTAAGGAACTCCGTTCCAGTAGCGAGCGTGCCGGTGATTCTCCTCTTCCTTGGAACGAGGTTATCCAGTCGGATTTTGCTGGGCTGGTATGTGACTTATCTTACTACCCCCCTCAAAACCCCAATAGTGACCCGAAACCCATCTCTCCCCCTCCTGATGTGGTCAACCAGGGCCACGATTTCTGGGGCCTAACTCTGGTGGGGCATTTCCTGGACTCCCACCCTCATTTCCTGGCCATAAAAGCTATTGCCAAGAAACTTTGGACCCGTTTCGGCATCAAGCATATAGCTGGGAACGACGCCGGGTTCTTTTTCTTCCGTTTCTCATCTTTGGCGATGATGGACAAATGCCTTCGCGCAGGCCCTTGGGTGTTTTCCGGAAAACTATCTTTCTCAGACGGTGGACGCCGGGAATGGAGTTGTCGAAGGCAGAGCACATGCGTTTTCCTATCTGGATTAAGCTGAGCAACATTCCGATTCAGTTCTGGACTCAAGCTGGGCTTAGTTGGATTGCTAGCTCCATTAGCGTCCCTTTGCGCCTCGATCCCAGAACTGCTCGATTGGAAAATGTCTCATTTGCAAAAATTTGCGTGGAGGTTGGCGTGGATGGCCCTTTCCCAGATTGTATTGCCATCAAGCCTGATCCTGATTCTGACTCTATACTGAAGGTGAATGTGGAATACATGTGGAAACCGACTCGATGTGACAGCTGCCATCTTTTTGGCCATGATGCTGCTAAATGTGGGGCTAAGAAGGCCGGGTTACGGCCAAATTCCCCCAAGTCTGGCCCTCCAGATCTTAGGTCGTCCCCTATTGACCGTGGTAAGGAAAATATGGCCTTGCACAATTGCTGTTCTGCCATTGATGATAGCTCTACAAGTGAAATTATGGCTTCTTCACTGCCTCCCCATCTTCCAGCTGCCTCTGACGTAAGTGTTCAAGGGAACTTGGAGATGGTGTCTGATATTCCAATGACTGAGGATGTTGCCACTGCTCCTTCTTCTGTGGTGGCTGGTGACTGCCAATCAGCTCTTTTTGTTGGCTCTGAGAGCAATTTAGTTGAATCTAAATTGAAGGAAGAGGGTGATTGCTCCTCTTCTGGGAGTGAGATTGCTAGTTCCCTATTGCCTCCCTCACCATCTGATGAAGTTGTTGGCTTGGACGCAAATCTTTCGGAAGAAGATCAGTATACTGCCCTTGAAGATTCTCCAATGGCTATGGAATCGGTTCAGAATGATGTCCAGACTTGGGGTTTGGAGGACTCCTTAACCCTGAAGGCTCTCCCAGGAAAAGCTGAGGGGTCTGAGGCTGGATCATCTAGGATGAAGATGGAATGCTGTGAAGCTGATGTTACTTTTGATGCCCCTGGTATCTATAATGTTGACTCGGTGGTTACGGATTATGTGTCCGGTGCTTTACCATGTGTTTTGGATGAGAAGGTAATAGTCTCCAAATCCAATTTGCAGCTGTCAGAGCACCTACTTGATGCTGGTGTCCCTGTTGCAAAATGTAAGAATGCTCCTGGCCAGTCCGATGTGATTGACCCTAATGTTACCCTTGAATCTATGTCTCGGATAGTTCGGAAATATTGCTTGAATCAATCTGATTTCGCGGGCCAACCCCCCTCATTTAAACATTTGAAAGCCAATCTTCCAGGCGTGTCTTCTGCCGGGGATGTAACTGTTGGGAATGGTCCACCAAAGAGGCCGGGTTTCTATGATATGCCCCCCTTTGGGAAATGTGGGAGATGCAACAAAATGAATGGAAAAAGGCTAAAAATCGTAGATGCAGTTTAGACTAAAAAGCTAACACTGCTTGTGCTCACCACCTGGCAGGTGTTTGTTGTAGAGTTGCTGTAGGCTGCTGACCTGGTTTGCGGTTGTACCTGCTGGGTGTGTACAAATTGAATTATGTGGCGAATTTTTGCTGAAAATTTTATTGGTACTGGGGCTGGGGCTTAGAAGTCGTTGCCTAATATTTTGCTTGGTTGGATTATGTTGGGTGGTATGCGAATGTGGTAATTTGGGTTTGGTGTTGACCGTTACCTGTTGCTTGTTGCTTATTTGCTTACCAAAAAAGAAAAAGTTACCTGTTGCTTATTTGGGGCTTGTTGCTGATCTTGGTGCTGCTGGTATATGCGGGTCGAGGGATGTGCTGCTGTCCTGTCTCCTGCTGATGCTAATGCCAGTTTGCTGACGAGGCTGGATGAAAGAAGCAGCTACGGCTGTTTATTTGCTGACACTGTAGTAGTGTTGTGTATTGCTGCGTGATGCTGAATCTGACTGGTGTATTGCGGCTATGCTGTGATGCCCTACACGTGGGCTAATGCCCTGCTGTATGGAACTTCTGATGCACGGGTAGTGGACTGGAGATGTTGCTGTTTTCAGTCCAACAGTGGCCTTTATGTCCATTATTGTTGTTGCCGTGTGGCATTGAGCTTTGCTGGCTACCTCCAGATGGTGTATGCTGTGTGGCAACCGTTGGCCTTGGAGGGCTACTGGATTTTGATCTTATTGCTGTCTTGATTTGCCGGGTGGGCTTCATTGCGGGTTTGGAATTCTTTCCTGATGATGAAACTGCCTTACTGTGTCTGCCGGTGTGCCGTAAAGCTTGGATGTGCAAACCGGTTTGTACAGGCTCTTTTGCCGGAATTGTTTTGCTGGCAAGGAAATTGAGCATTCCAGTTTCTACTCTCTGGGATCCCGGTTTTGCTTGAAGTGGCCTGCCCGGAATGGAATCCATCTTCTGCTGCGGTGGTTAAATCGGCCTAGGTCGTTCCATTTCCTGGTATGTTGATGTTATGCGGTTTTTCCCTTGCTGAAGTGGAGTGTTTGCACTTTCCGTTTGCCGGTTTGGAGGGGTTTGGCAGGTTGCTTGGTGTCTGCCCTTTGTGGTAATTGCCGAAATTAATATGGATGGCTGCACTGCATGATGCTCAAGCACTGTTAATGATTGTGTGTCTGCTTTGTGTTACATCAGAATTCAGTGTGATTTTTCTGTTGTACTTTGTCCTCGTAGAGGCTTTTTTGGTATTATTTGATATACCGTTTGCTCAGGGTATGCCCTAGCATTTTTATGTTTTTATTTTTATTTGATATACCGTTTGCTCGGGATATTCAGTGTGCCCCCTTATCGCTCTGGGCATTATGACCTCGAACGACGTTGTAAAGCTGAGTATTACGTTGCGATGGCAAGGGAGGTGGAGTTCCTTAAACAAAAAGCCAAGATTAAATGGCTCAAAGAGGGCGACCAATGCACAAATTTCTTTTTTAAGACTGTGAGTGAGAACTATAATCGAAACCGGATCACTTCCCTCCTTGACGAATCGGGATACCCGACCACAGGGACGAAGGATCTTTATAACCTCATTGAGGGTCACTTCAAAAAGATCCTTGGGTCTGGTCGATCCCATGGGACGGCGGAGACTTTTCGCCTCCGTCCCTACATTCTGCATACCGTTCCTGATTCCTTTACTGGTCCCCTTGTCAGGCCGGTCAGTGAGGAGGAAATTCGCTCGGCGATTTTCTCCATCGGTGATGACAGAGCCCCTGGTCCTGATGGCTTTACCTCCAAATTCTTTAAGGACTCGTGGGAGATTACCGGTCATACTGTTACTGAAGCAATCCAAGATTTCTTTAATTATGGAAAGTTTCTCAAACAGTTGAATACCACACTGATCAGCCTTATCCCTAAGGTCCAGTCCCCGCGCACGGTCTCTGATTACCGCCCAATATCGTGCTGTAATGTCATTTACAAGGTGATATCCAAAATTATTGCGAACAGAATCAAGGTAGTCCTGCTTTTCTTGGTTGACCGTTGCCAAACGGTTCTGCCGGAGTGCAAATTGGTCCGATATGCCTTCTGCGGAGGGATCTTCCGAATTTGTCGTTTTGGTCACAGGGGGTTGGAAAGCGATGCTTCCCCTCTGGGTTGCGATGTACCTTTTTTTTTCATCTTCTTTTGTTTTTGTAGAACGTTGGCCTCTTAGAGGTTCTTATGTACTTTCGAATGTACTTGTTGCTCGGGGTATGGCCTAGCAGGTAATGTTTTATCCCCAAGTCAAGATACTTGGTGATAAAACATCAAATTTATAATTTTTTTCTCCCATTAATCTAAATGACTTGCTTACCAAAAAAAAAAAAAAAGTTGCCAAACGGCTTTTGTGGCGGGTCGACAGATTAGTGATAACATCCTATTAGCTCAGGAGCTCCTACATAGGTATCACCTAGGCTTTGACCCGCCTAGATGTACTATGAAGGTCGACCTTATGAAAGCATATGACTCTGTCTATTGGGATTTTATCCTCAATCTGTTGACCCTCATGAAGTTCCCTCCCAAATGGTAAATTGGATTGGCCAATGTGTTACCACTACGGTGTACTTCCTCAATATCAATGGGGATGTAGTCGGATTTTTCTCTGGAGGCAAGGGTCTCCGCCAAGGGGATCCGTTGTCCCCCTATTTATTTGTCTTGGTGATGGAAGTCCTTAATGGCATTATTGAGGTCAAGGCAAGACGGAATAACAATTTCAAATTTCATTGGAAATGCGCTGAATCTCGAATTGTTATGCTTGCCTTTGTCGACGATCTTCTTCTTTTCTCACATGCTAATACCCAGTCCGTTCAGATTCTCAGGGACTACCTTGAAGAATTCCACACTATTTCTGGCCTCTCTGCCAACCCGAATAAAAGTGAGTTATTCATTTGCTCTAAGGATTCTTCTCTTCACTAGGACATTGTTACGGTTATGGGCTTTAAAGTGGGCAAACTCCCTATCAGATACCTGGGGGTCCCCCTGATTACCACCAGGCTTTCGGTCCCGGATTGCATTTCGCTCACTGATAGAATCACCAAGAGGACCTCTTCATGGAGAAATAGGTGGCTCTCTTTTGGTGGGCGTCTTCAACTCATTGCCTCTATCCTATCATCTATCCACCTTTACTGGGCTTCTCTCTTTATTCTCCCCAAATCCATTCTCAAAGCAATTGATTGTATCTTACGCCGTTTCCTGTGGAATGGTTCACCTGATAGCAAAGTCAATGCTAAAGTTGCTTGGGACGATATTTGCTATCCCAAGTCTGACGGGGGGCTGGGAATCAAGAACCTGATGGATCAAAACAAGGCTCTAAATTGCAAACTTCTTTGGCGTCTCCTAACAAAAGACTCGGACTCAGCCTGGTGTTCTTGGATCTATAAAAATAGAATTAAAGATCGATGCATTTGGACCATTAAAGTTCCGACAGCAACCCCCTGGAGCTGGTGCAAATTAATGAAATTGCTGGCTGTTTTATCAGGTTGACCTGGTTTTGGAAGCCTATTATTCTGGATCATTTTGGTGACTTGGCTGTCCGAAGGCTGGCAGTTTTGGTAGCTATTGTGTCCAGCTGCTGCGTTCACAGCTGTGACTTGGGCGGATTTCTTTGTGGCCGTTGGTTCTTTGCAACGCCGGCTGGTTTGGGATCCGTAGGTCGGTCCCGTTGTTTTGTGATGTTATATATTTCATTTTCAATAGGTTCTGTAGAACGTTGGCCTCCTAGAGGTCTGTTATGTTCCTTCGTTTGTACTTATCGCTCGGGGTATGCCCCAACGGGTTATGTTTTACTCCCAAGTCAAAATACTTGGAGTTAAAACATCGAATTTATAATTTTTTTCTCCCATCAATCCAAAATTCTTAATTACCAAAAAAAAAAATTAATGAAATTGCGGCCCTTCATGAGAACATACTCTGTCATGGACATTGGAAATGGGTCTGATACTTTCCTTTGGCACGATAACTGGCATCCCCTTGGCCCCCTGAGTGACGTGAGTACTGACCGTACTCGCCTTGTATCGGGTTTGCACTGGGATGTTAAGGTCGATGCCATTATCAGGGATAACAGATGGGATCGGCCTAACCATTTTGACACTGAGGTATCCCACCTTGCCATGAACATGCCGGCAAAACCTCCTTGCATCAATCAAAAAGACTCTCTGAGATGGTCTGGGAATGTCAATGGCAGTTTCTCGTCTAAATCGGCTTATTTTCTCATCCATCCTCCTAAACCTCGGGTTTTCTGGGCTCAGTTGGTAAGGGGGCCTTCCCATATTCCTTCTCATGCATTTACTCTTTGGCTAGCTATTAAGGGGAGACTGAATACCATCGACCGCCTCCATTATATTCCAAACCTCTTACCCAAATGCATCCATTGCAACATAGGAGATGAAGACCTCGAGCATCTGTTTTTCTCCTGCCCTTATTCGAATGCTGTATGGACTAAAGTTCAAAAGCATTTTGGTATCCATTTGCCCCATCCTGACTGGTATCAAAATATTCTTTGGGCATCTTCTTTGTGGAAAGGGAAAAGTCTACAGGCTGTCTCTAAGCTTTTATCTTTAGCCGCCACTGTCTACTTCATATGGAAGGAACGCAGTCATCGAATATTTCAAAAATCTTCTCCCCAAGACTTTTCCCATCTATCCGCTATGGTGAT
>JAODPA010143388.1:0-15623 GCA_025585075.1 Nepenthes mirabilis | reverse complement strand
TAACAAAATTTTAATATGCTTTCTTGATATATAAATCCACATAATATATGTCATATTTAGTGATTGACTCACTCTTACATTAATTTTTACTAATTTTCTAAATTGGAAAGGTCTAATTATTTTGTAGCTGGTCAAAATCAAAATGTAAGCTATTTATTTAATTAATTTTTAAAATGTTTGAATGTTTTAATGTGTTAATATCAATATAAATGTGATGGGTCCATAACCCATAGATCGACCCGGATGTCAAGGCCTACAGTGTAGAGGCTGTCAGGAAGTCTCGGCCAAGGAAGAGGGCTTGCAAGTAAAAGGAGCAGGCTCAGGATCTGAACGGCACCCTAATTGACCCGATCGGTCCAATCGAGATGACCTACGATCCTCTTCCCGCACATTGAAACAACTTATCATAACCAGTCATAACTGCCTGGCAGATATTCCAGAAATATTCACCCACATACGTACAATTGTTCTTAGAATAACAACCACAACAATTGCGGCTAGAGAATCGCCTAGAAGAAGGAAGGAATATCTACCGATATCTAAAGTTTCCTTGTCAGGCACCCGTGAGCCTTGACATCCAAGCAACATTCACCCTCTATATATCAAATCCCCTCTCGTAGAAGGAGAGGGAGACATACACTCGAGAGTCTAAGTACACAAGGAATAAACCCTAAGAAAACAATAAAAATGAGAGGCTAATGGAGTAACCATTCTGGCCCCCGATTACAGAAAAAGGCCAAGAGTTCTCCATCCCTCTCAAGGCTACTGACTCCTAGTGCGATCCTTCTTCCTCTCTCTCTTAAATCGCTCCTCGTTGAACTCACCCGCCATAATCAAGTCTTCTGTCAGCCCTCAGCAATCGCCGCCATTGACGATCTAGGCGACAGCCAGTAAAGTTCAAAAACTATAAGGGAGAAGAGAAAAGCCCCGAGGGGAGCAAACCAAGTTGAAGACCCAGAAGGCACTCCAACTCTCACATTCACGAGATGTCCCCTTCTACTCTTACTCTAACCAGCGTCTATGAGAGCCTCACCCCTGTACCAAATCCTCCACCACATGACAGGTAGAGTTGACTCGAGAAGCGGGGTGTAAAGAGCCACTCCACTTATAGACAGAAGGGGGACTCTACAAAGTCCCAGTCTTCGTCATCTTCGCTAAGAGGTTGTTCTCACCTCTGGTTAGTCACTCCCCTTGTCGGTCCGTTATGCCCTTCCTTACAAAAGTCAGCCTTAAGTGGAAGTACTCCAGGCTGCCCTCACCCGAGTGCACTTCATGAGTTGCCCTCCTACCTAGCGCAACTCCAAACCGCCCTCATCCGGGCACATCTCTAAGCCGCCTTTAGACGGATGCACTTTCAAGACACCCTTGAACGGGTGCACCTTTAAGCCGCCCCTCAATCGGACACACCCAAATACTCAATCCCCATAACATACATCCACTCATTCAACTTGCATCATCCTATCTTTCTGTACTGTTAAGAAAGATTTCTGACTTGGTATTAGAGAATATACCAGAGTGCGAGTCTCGTAAATATTTTGGCCTCTTATTTTTAATTCTATTATGTAGGGTCCAGGTTAAAGGTATAAAGATCGGACCGACTCCAATTCGACTCACCAGAGGAAGATCGAGCATTTTTTTGACCCATCGGACAACCCGGACCGAGGGACACATCAAAATGGATTGAACAAAATTATAACTTTTAGTTAATGTTTATTTTCAATCGCCAACTGATAATAATGTTACTGTAATACCCCTGATGGGCATAACTGCTGACGGCTCAACAGGAAAAATCCGTCAAAGGATTCGACCCATAATAGAATAGAGGCCTAGTCGACCCATATAGCCCAAAATTGATGGACAAACTTGACAGTCTTATCCGAGCTGTTACTTCTTGAAGAAAGACGGGACCAATTCTAACTGACCGAAATAGTTTTCTTCTCAAACTCAATAGTCTCGGTTGCCAGTTAGGAACCACCGACCGAATGGAATTTGCTTATCCATCCAACGGTTCTTTAGGAGGTTGGTCAGAAATGTCAACCTTCCCTATCTTCTATATAAATCCCTCTTCCCGACAGAAAAGGGGGATGACGCTCAACCAAATAAAAAATGAAATAAAGACATGTTTAAGACGTTTTGAGCGTACTCTCTCCCTCTCTCATTAAGACGCTCTCTAAAAAGCTCATATCACAAACAAAAATCATTTTGCAAGCATTTACACTTGTATTATTCCTTTTCTTTTTTCAAAGAAAGATAATTAACTTGAGTGTTGGAGGATATATTGAGAAATAAGTCTCGTAAATCCTTTGACAGTACTTTTAAGCTGCACAAGATCCAAATTAAAAAAGTATGTAGACCGGACCTGTGTTAGACCGATCGAACAACTCTTGGCTCTCTAATCCGTACAACAATCTGGATTTCAGAATACATCATTGGCATCGTTTATAAAAAATGACTAAAAATCTGATTACCACACCCCTGTAAAGACCAACATAGTGAATTTAAAAGCACAAGTCAATGCACCAATCATAGGTGCCACCTCATGTGGTAATTGCCCTCCTATGGGCAGTCTGGTGGATAATTATCCTGACCCTTGTGTGCGAGCACTCGCGATGAGAAAGGACGATATCTCCAAGGCCGTCTAAATTTGCACACAACTTGATGAGCAACCAAAGGGAGCTCCATCTTCCGCTTCCCAAACAGCAACTTCCAAGGGAAGGAAGAGGGGAAGGAAGTGCCTGACCGATAAAGGCCGATAGCCTGAAGACCTTCGAACCGAAGCAACCTCAAGCAACAAAGTCCCGCCGCACTTGGAGGGTCGTCTGAGTTACAGGAGCCGAGAGGATAGCTGAGAGGCAAAATTCGCATTATTCTCGTGATGATAGAGAGCTGTCGTACCAAGTAGGAGCCTCTCACAATGCATACCGTCCAAAAGTTGAGCCGCCCAACCTCTCATGTCACATAGAACCCTTTGGAATTGAGGATTTTTCTCAATGAGAAAAGGATGACAGTTCCCCTCTAAAATAGAGGAAAAAGTTGGAAAACTATGACAGCATGTTTTTGGAGAAGACACCGGAGGATGAACCGCTGACTTGCGAAGATCTCTATTCACAATGGAGATCCGAATACATCCACTCCCCCATAAGTTCAAGATGTTGGATCTGGATCCTTACGGTAGAAATACTAATCCAAGAGACCATATAGACCATTTCTATACTCTCTTGAGCTTTCAAGGCCTAGATGAGGCAGTATTATGTCTGTGCTTTCCCTTGACTCTCAAAAGAGATGCCTAAGCTTGGTTCTATCGGTTTCAACTTAATTTGATACGAACATTTCAGGATCTGATCAATGATTTGTGGTCTTAATTCGCCTCCAATCAGAGAGAGAAGAAACAATCATGGTATCTTGCCCGTGTCAAGTAAGGGTCAAATGAAAGTTTGAAGAGATTCTTGATTCGGTTAACGAGCGAGGCTCAGAAGATATCCAAGCTCACCAATGAGGTGAAGTTGAATCCCTTCATATCGACCTTGGAGTTTGGGGGCTTCTTCAAGCATTTGGCCTATATGGATCCACAAACGTTTTGAGAGGCCGAGACCATTACTTGAGCCTACATAGCAGCCGAAGTGGCTAATGAAGCAAAATGGTCGGAGCATGTTGACCATTTTTGCCGAAGGATGGTGGATAGAAAGAAGAAGAATGGGGACCAAGTGGGCTCCTGAGGACCAACAAAGCAACATAAGTCAAAGCCAACTACAGGAAGAGAGTTCAAGCCTCTAGACTTGACTCATTTGAATAATTCTCATACCAACATCCTGATATAAATTTGGGATGAAAATTTTTTTAAATGGTCGAAGGCATTGAAGAACCCGGATAGAGGTGATAAGTTAAAGTATTATCACTACCATCAGTGCAAGGGTCACAGCAATAAAGACTATCGCACACTATAAAAGAAGATTGAAGAGTTGATTCGGAAAGGACACCTTACCTGATTTCTACAGAGATCCAGTCAAACCTTCAGAGAAGCAGATAAGGATGAAGCCGAGTAGCTAAGAATCCGAAAGGCAGTCAGGATCGTTAACATGATTATAATACAACCAGTGCGAAACGACACCCCAGAGTGCTCAAGAATGGTCATCAGCCACAAAAGGCCAATGGTAGGAGTTCGGAATGATGTCAATAGTTTTAATAACGACGATATGACACATATACCCTCCCCTCATTTTGATCCCTAGGTTGTATCTGCACTTATATTTGATAGAAACGTAAACTATCAATTGAAACAAATATTTATTGATAACAAAAGTTTAAAAATTTTGTTTATCTTGATGCATATTTAAAATTGGGATTGAAAAGAAGTCAAATAAAACTCACCGATAAACCCCTGTACGGACAAGACAATGAGCAAGTACCTATTCAGGGGGTCGTCTATCTTGAAATTACGCTAGACACCTATCCAAAGATAGCCTCCAAGATACTTTCTTTCTTAATAGTAGATCTTCCCTCGGTCTACAATACCATCCTTGGACGTTCTTATTTGACAGCTTTTGGGGTGGTGACTTTGATTCCACATTTGAAGATGAAATTCTCGACTCTGTACAGTGTAGGAGACGTCCTTGGTAACCAAATGATTGGACGGGCATGTTATTTGTCCCAAATCACTCAAACACCCCTAGTCAACCAATAGAGGACCTCAACTTCCACGACAAGACCACCTTATTACAAGCCCATTCTTGAGAATATATAGATCGCATCCTTTTCAACCCCAGTGATTCAGAGAAGTATGTCCAAATAGGAAGTTCTTTATCAAAACCCCTCCAAGGCCAGCTCATCAATTTTCTCGGACAAAATTGCGACGTTTTTGCCTGAACATCTAACGACATGTCAGGAACATCGATTAGAGTAATGGTCCATAAGTTGGGCCTAGGTTCTGATCATAAGCCTATTCGATAGAAATAAAGGAATCATTCGATTGAAAATTTGGTTGCTATCCATGAGGAGGTGAAAAAACTGCTCGATGCTGGATTTATTAAGGAGGTCCAACATCTAGACTAGTTATCTAACGTGGTCTTGGACATGTAAAATAGTAAAATGTGAAGGACGTGTGTCGACTTCACAAACGCCAACAAAGCATATCCAAAGGATAGCTTTTCACTATTGAAGATTGATATACTTGTAAACTCAACGTCCGTATATGAACTGTTGAGTTTTATGGATGCGTATTCGGTCTATAACCAGAATCGGATGAGCCCAGACGATAAGAAACATACGTCATTCATTACCGACCAAAGGAAATACTGTTATAAAGTTATACCCTTCGAATTAAAGAATGTTGATACCATCTACTAACGGTTTGTCAACAAGATGTTTGAAGCCTAGATCGTACGGAATATGAAAGTGCATGTGGATGACATGCTCGTGAAGAGCAGAACGACCGACGACCATATTCGTGACTTAGATGAGGCGTTTAATGTCCTTCGGACACACCAAATGAAACTCAATTTGACAAAGTATATATTCAGAGTGATCTCGGAAAAGTTTTTAGGTTTCATCATTTCACATCGAATGATTGAAACAAACCCTGAAAAAATCAAGGCTATCTCCAACATGAACCCACCTCAAACTGTGAAAAGAGTCCAAAAACTCACCGGGAGGCTGGCAGGACTTTTCCATTTTTCAGTTAAATCAATAGAGAAGTATTTAGTCTTCTTTAAAGCTTTAAGGGGAATGAAGGCCGCCAAATTCCAGTGGATGACCAACCGCGAAGCTACATTCCGAGAGCTCAAGGAGTATCTCTCAAACCCACCACTTCTTACTTCCCCTCGAGAATGTAAGGAGATGTATTTGCACCTTACAGTGTCCAATACTGCCATAAGTTTGGTCTTGATTCGACAACAGTCCGATGGGCAACGATCTATATATTATGTCCAAAAGATCTTGATTAACCCAGAGATCTGGTATTCTCATGTTGAAAGGATAGCTCTGACACTTGTGTATTCTGTTCAAAAACTCTGTCCTTATTTCTAAGCACATAAAATTATCATTCTGACAGATCAACCCCTACAGGAAACCTTATAGAGGTCGGACATGTCGGGATGACTGGTCAAGTGGGCTATTGAGTTGAATAAATTTAACGTGGAGTTCCGACCGAGGCCGACCCTAAAAGACCACGCCCTGGTAGACTTCATTGTTGAAATGACCCCTGCACTTGAGACCGTCAACCATGATGAGACCAACGATCAGCAAAGACCTCTTGCGTGGACCTTGCACGTCGACGGATCTTCAATGCAGATAGGTTGTTGTGCCGACGTTGTCCTAGAAACTTCTAATGGGTTAGAAATAAAGTATTCAATGATCTTTGGATTTTTAGCAACCAATAATGTCGCAGAGTGTGAAGCGTTACTTGCCGAACTCAGGTTAGCCAAAGAATACTCGGCCAATAATCTTATTGTCTATAACGACTCTGAACTAGTTGTGAATCAGGTATGAGAAAATTTTCAAGCTTCCAACCCACAACTTCCCAAATATCTCTTCAAAGTTCGAGACTTGATTTCGACATTTAATAATGTGGAGATGATCCACATCCCAAGAGAAGAGAACGGCAAAGTAGATTGATTGGCAAGAGCCGCAACGATAGGGGACCTTGAGTGGTATGCATGGAAAATGCGTGAAGTCCTCGGAATTCCAAGCATATACGACCCAGAGCCAGAGACAATGCAAATAGCTGATGCCGACAGTTGGATGACTCCGTACATGAGATACCTATCCAATGACATGATAGCAGAGAAGTCAGATAAGGCCAAATGTGTGAAAAAGGCAACAGGTTGGTATACCATTTTGGATGGGAGGTTGTACTGGCGTGGATACTTCATCCCATACCTACGGTGTCTCACATCAAAAGAAGCTGACTATACACTCGGAAAAGTACTCCTCAACATTTGTGAGTCCCATATTAGGGGCAAAAACCTTAATTTCAAGCTCATGCGATAAAGTTACTACTAGCCCACCATGAAGCATGATGCCATGGATTTTATACAGAAATATGATAATTGCCAAATCTATGAAAACTTCACCCATCAACCACATACAGAGCTTCGAGCCCTGCAGTCACTCTATCCGTTCGCAAAACGGTGGCTCAATACCCATGGACCCCTTCCAATTGCGTCTAGACAAAGGAAATTCGTGATCGTTAAGATCAACTATTTCACAAAATGGGTTGAGGCCATCCTACTGACTCAAATCATTGAGTAGAGTGCTACAGAGTTTGTCCGTCAGATTATAGTGTGTAGATATTGTATTCTTGAAGTCATAGTGACCAATAATGGGATCCAATTTACTAATAAATGATTCACAAAGTATTGTACTAACTTGAGGATAAGGTTGATTCACACCTCCATTGCCTACCCACAAACCAACAAATAAGTAAATGTTACTAACCACATACTATTACATGGTTTGAAAATGAACTTTGAAAGTGTTGGGGCTCAGGGGTGGACAAGATACCATTTGTATTATGGTCATACAGGATAACACTTAGAGAACCGACTTGAGAGACACCCTTTGACCATACTATGCGACCGAGGCTATCATACTAATAGAGGTTGAACCGCCTAATCTCTAAATCAATTGTAATTTTGATTCACTCAATAATCTTCAAAGACTCCGAAAAAACCTTGACCTACTCAAAGAAACTCGAAACATTATACGATTGTGGACCTCAACTAATCAGCAACGAATTGCAATATACTATTAAAAGAAGGTGAGAGTGTGGTAATTTGAAGTGGGAGACTTAGTGCTACGAAACATTGAGGCTACCGATAAGAATGTCAATCGAAATAAGCTCTCACCTAACTAGGAGGAGCCTTTCCTGATCTTGACCATTCTCCGAAACGGGACGTACAAGTTACTCACCCAAAATGACAAACTTGTCCCTCGGACATAGAATCCCTCTAACTTCAAAAAATACTATCAATGCATGTATGTCTGACCAGGTAAAATTAATTTATATCATCTGGAGTATTTGTAAAATATGTTACATTTTATTAATAAAATAGTTATTTATTATTTGTGTGAATACTTGTTTGTCATTTTATAATATTGTATGACCTAGACTACTCCTAAGTCAGGTAAGATTCATTCACCTGCCTCTGAACCTCCTCTTGGTGGTCAATAAAACTCGATTATATTATCGAGTGTCCTTAACGATGTCAAATTATAAAACTTGGTCACGTAACCAAGAGGCCCTCATGAGACCAAAGGCTAAAATTTATGGGGCTTCCTTAAAATACAAATGCAAAGACCTCTTATTAAAGGAAGATAGTATCGTCAGCTGACTATGATCCAAAAAAGTTAAGTTAAACATGCAAGGGATCTGATATCCTCTAGCATGTTCAAGTGATAGACGCCACGTGTGAACGATGGCTTAAGTCATCTCAAGAGGCCTAGCATCTAAGCCGATATATATATGTATATGTATAAATAACAAAGAGAGAGAATGAAGAATTGACACAATTATGAGAAAATTCATTTTATTGCAAAAATTTTACAAGTACAAGAATAAAAAAATTA
Source organism: Nepenthes mirabilis (assembly GCA_025585075.1). Classification (NCBI taxonomy): domain Eukaryota; kingdom Viridiplantae; phylum Streptophyta; class Magnoliopsida; order Caryophyllales; family Nepenthaceae; genus Nepenthes; species Nepenthes mirabilis. Next base: position 7,061 of record JAODPA010143388.1, on the reverse strand, counting down.
TTTCGGATGAGGATGAGGCTATGAAGTCTTCGGCAAAGGCTCCAAGGAGTCCACATCATCTCTGAGACAGTACAACACATCTAAACTATGTCGAATACTGTGTTCCTAGGATGAAATATGAAAATGGAGATGCTAGGAGCCAACATCTTGATGATGTGTCCGCAGAGACCAATACCATCCCAATACTTGTACTCTAATATCTGCCTAATGTCAATTGGACTAATAGACGTCCGAAGCTCACTTTCTAGCCTGAAGTCCAGGTCACAAAGGAGAGCACATTTCTACTTTAGATAGATTGTGTTTGAGACGGGAAACACGCTCCTCCAAGGTCAAGAACTTCTCTTTCCCAATATAATCGTGAGACAGGCGATCGGTAGTGGAGGTGAGACGATGGGCTAGTTCTTAAAATTGCAAGAAAAGAACAAGTAAGAAGTTGTAAAGAAAGTAATAAAGGAATTGAGGAAATGTTTGGCCAATACCTCGAAGAAAGAAGAGCTCCCTACGGAAGTATCACTCGTAGGAACCTTCAGAGCCTCCTAGACCTTTGACTCTAAGGGCTCTGTAGCAGCCACCTCAACCGCCTCACTGACTCCTTCGGCAAAAATATCCCCCAAGACCTCAAACGCTCGGGGCTCGAAACAAGATGTTTCGACTGCTGCCTCAGAAGGTGCTTCCGCCACGGCCTCGAACATGGGGACCTCCACCTCAACTCATCCTTTGACCTTGTCTTCAACTCTGGCCTCGAACGCTGGGGGCTTAGAGGAAGGGACCTCAACAACCTCAGCATGAAATTTTGAGATGATCGCCTCTAGGATGTTGGCCTCTGGAAACTCGATTTAAGGCACCTCCTCAGCCTTCACAAACTGAGTCCCGCTGATCTAGGAAGCGCTCTTGGCAAAACTGGTAGAAAGATGGAGTAGGGGCTCCTCGGACAATGATAACAGAATGGTCGGCACTCCAAATGAGGCAAGGGCTGGTGCAGGGACAGGAATGTCTTCAGCTCAAACCTCAGTAGCAGACTCCGAAGGCTCACAACCTTCGTATGGTCCAACAGCCTCATACATTAGGGCTAGGAAAGATGTAGAAGTTGGGTCCATCCTCACTGATGACCTTTTTCTCTATATCAACTAATCAATAGTAGCCTCGTTGTTAAAGGAGGACCCGACTGAGGCCTCTTTGCACTCGGGCGCCTAGGCCAATAGCTCACTTATTTGAAAGGGCCTTTGTTTCCTTTTTTACTTTCTTTTATGAACTAACGGTTTGGAAGGCGCGTCTAACCCATCCGGTATAGGATCACATTCATCCTAAGTAAGAGACTCGACCAGTAACCATTGGATCTTTTTATTCTCATTAAAGGAACCGGCCTTTTCTTTAAGGAAATTTGTCAGTGTCTTAGCCAACTCCTTCTTACGCTCCATTATTTCAGTACTAAAAATGTAGAAATTCGGCCCCACTCGTTGGAGAGCTCCCATCTAAAGGGAGTCGCCAAGTAGAAGAACCTGTCCTTCCATCTCTTCGTTGAGTTTGGATTTTCTCCACTCAACACAAAATCAAGACAAGGAGAGACTAAAATCAAGTCTGCCCTATGGTGAAAATGAAGAATAACCTTTGATTGGTGTCCAACACCAGGTCATGAATACGAGCAAAAATATATAAAGAAACTAAATACTTAACTGTATTGAGTTGCAATCTGGCAATCAGAATATGGAAAGCCGCAATTATTTTATACAACTCCAGAAACATTGGATATCGGAGACCTCCTTCGAGATGAATCTCGTAGACGGTAATGTATCCTTCTGGAAGGGAACAGGCACTACCACTCGCTCCAGGCAAAGGATATACTAACAAGCTCAAAATCTTATACCGAACACAAAAGTAGTTGACATCTGACAAGGTGAGAACTGAATGAATGTGTTTAACGCCGAGACTCATTGGAGAAGATGAAGGATTTCAAAGGAGGAAGAAGGCGAAAGGGTTTCTAAGAGAGCAGGGGATGGAAGTGTGGGAACAAAGGATTAGAAATTATTTAAAGCAAAAGCTGTGAGTCGAAACAACGCCATAGAGAGAAAAATTCAAAAAGACGCACCTCATCATGACGATGATACATTTCAACACCCTATAGGCTGTGCGACACGTCAATCGTCCGAAATCAGTAATGATGACTAGTGCAATTCTGAGAACAAGACGGGACTCGAAGAAACTTGCATTTAATACTGCTACTGATGGCACAAATGAAGTACATCGGATTAGGAACCCTCATCTGGACATTCAATGAAGCTCATTAGACTGAAAGTCCTCATCCAGCCAGCCAACGAAGTCCTTTGGACTAAGAGCACAAATTCGAACATATGACTATCCTCGGACATCATATCAAAGGCTGAATTTTAATCCTCCTGGTATGAGAGGTTAGTGATAGGTATGATTGCTAATGGCCTTAGAGAAAAAGTCCATTGAAAGATTCAGCTCATAATAGAATAGAGGCCCAGTCGACTCATATGGCCTAAAATTGGTGGACGAACCTGACAGTCTTATCCAAGCCATTACTTCTTGAAGAAAGATGGAACCAATTTTAATTGACTGAAATAATTTCTTTCTCAAGCTTAATGGTCTCAGTTACCGACTAGAAACCACTGACTAAACAGCCTTTTCTTATCCATCCGATGACTCCTTAGGCGGTTGGTCAAAAAGGTTAACCACCCGTATTGTCTATATAAACTTCTCTTTTCCAATAGAAGAGGGGGACGATGCTCAACCAAAGACAAAGCTAACCAAACAGAAACTTAAGACGCTTCGAGCGCATTCTCTCTCTTGCACATTACAAACAAAAATCATTTTTCAAGCATTTGCACATGCATCCTCCCTTTTCTTTCCTCAAAGAAAGATAAACTTACTTGAATGTTGGGAATATACCAGGAAATGAATCCCACCAATTCTTTAACCGTACTTTTATATTGTGTAAGATCCAGATTAAAAGCGTACAGTGATGGACCCGTGTCAGACTGATCAGATAATTTTTGGCTCCATAATCCGTATGGCAATTCAAATCCGATAATGCATTAATTCCAAATTCTCATTTAGATTATTTTAATATTAATTGTGATTTTGGGTTAATTGAATGTATTTTAAAATAATTATATATTATAAAATTTTAAATGATTTTTAAGTTAGCAGTGTAGCACCTAATGCACACTTGAGGCTCGCTCGAGCACCGATTCCAGGGAGCTCACACCCAATGCACGCCTAAGGCACACTTGAGCGTCGCATTGCCCAACAACCTGTACCCGAGACATGCCTGAGACGCGCTCGAGTACCGATTTTGTTATATAAGGGGGGCACGCTCTATGCGCGTCATTTACGTGCAGTAGAGGCAAAGAGAAGAGAGAGAGAGCGCGGGGAGACGAGAGAGGAAGTAGAGTTTGGACACTTTGCAGTATCATTTTGTCAGATCTACTTGGTATTATGTCAAAATAAATATCCTTTAACCCTATTGTTTATTTATTTCATTATCTAAAATATTTTGGTTTTGATTTGGATGTTTAAAGTCATGCATGCAAGAGTTTACCTAAGGGATCCATTTTTCTCAATGCATGCACAAGTTTTACCAATTATTTGAGGGTTTTATTTTATTCTGTTAATATTTACGGGATTTTCTAAAAAAATAAATAAATATTGGATACAATATATTTTTATATCAGTATGTCTATATAGAAATGAGTGTGAAGCTTGCTTCGGGTCTTGCATTTAACATGCATATTGTCGAGCCCTTGGTGGGTGTGGAATCATAGTGGTTCGAGGCCCTGATGAGTCGATATGTGATCCAATTATATGTGATGGCCAAGAGCTACACTACAACCCTATAATATAGCTGGACTGAGATCTGTAGACCTAAAATATACTCAGGATCCAATGATATGAGATATCAAAAGTAACGGCCCTAAAATATAGCCGTGTCGAGAGTTGCGGGTCTAAAATATAACTGGCAGTTATGCATATGAGATACAGACCTTATAATTTGTTTTATACTATTTATTATATGACGTTACCCACCTTCTGATTTATATGTATTATTTTATATAAATATATGATGATGTTTACTGAATTTTAGACTTATACTTTTTTTATTTTTGTAAGATTGAATTTTATATTTATTCTAATTATGCTAATTATGTTAAAAATTTAAAAGTCGAAGGCTCACCCCGGGACACAGTAGCAGCACAAACTTAATCCATGGAACCAATTAACAACCAATTTAATTTCGGATTGGCAAAGAGTGCAGCACAGGTAGCAGCAACAGTAGAAAAAGTAGCACACTTCGGCAATATCACAAGAGAACAAATGACTCAGCATACCTTATAATTAAATTTAGGCAGACAGCAAAAGGGCAACAGCAGGGCATACACACACAGCAGCAAGCAACATGGCAGCCGCATGCTTCAACAGCTCAAGAGGGCAACAACTCGGGCAGTAGCAAAATCTGTGGGCAGCAGGTGAAACAAGTAGTAGGAATCAGCAAAATCTAAGGCCAATCAAATAGCAATACAAGGCAGCACCCCCAAAGAACCAATTTAGCAAAAATTGAGTGAATCAGCAGAATTTGGAGCCAAAGTTTAGGACACTAATCTGAATTCTGGTAAAATTTAAGGGATACTGGCAGCAGCTCATCCAACAAAGGATAACTTAACAAAATTAGCCTCCAAGTTATATAAGGGCCACGTGAGAATAAAAGGAAGGAAGGAAAAACGAGAGGGATAAGAGAGGAGAGAACCAAAAGAAAAATGGGAAGTGAAGAAAATCAGTACCCCACATTGCAACAGCTGAATTTTGAGCAATTATATCATAAGCACTTCCTTCACTTATTATTAATCTTTGATGATTTTTTTCAAGTATTGTTGATCCAATATTTAATTCCTTTACTCTACTATGTTTCCACTACTGTATAATCATTTTAAAACATGTAAAAATCAGTTTGGAAGTTAATAAATTGGCTATTGAACTGGTTAAGGTACCATGTGCTGAATCTAATTTTTCAGCATATGTAGGACCGGCTATTGAAAATACGTTGAATCGACCACTGAAGCGGCAGCCAAACCAACTGAAGCATCATGTGCTTGTACTGAATTTTTAGCCTATAGAAATATGTTGAACCGGCCACTAAATCTGCAGCTGAACCAGCTAAAATATCATGTGCTGATGCTGAATTTTCAATCTATAGAAATATGTTGAACCGGCCACTAAACCGGCAGTCGAATCAACTGAAGCATCACGTGCTAATGCTGAATTTTCACCATGTAGAAATTAGCTTGAACCGGCCACTGAACCGGCTGTAGCTTCAAGTGCTGATGCTAAATTTCAGTTTATAGAAATTAACTTGAACCACCTGTCAAACCAACGGCTGAACCGGCTTTGTATCGGGTGTTGGTGCATCTGAATTTTCAACACATAAAAGTTAGTAAATGGAGGCTATTGAACCGGCTAATTTCATCAAGTGTAGGTTCTGATTTTCAACATATGTAAAATTAATTTTGAGGCTACCAAACGGTTGAACCGGTTGTCAACCGGCGGCTGAACCGACTTTGCATTGTGTGTTGATTCTGAATTTTTAGCATATAAAAATCAGTATTGAGACTTGTTGAGCCGGTTGATACCTATGATGATAGGTTCTAAATTTTCTTCTTGTTTGTCAAATTACTATAGTAATAAATCATCATTTCAGCATATGTACATATTGTAAGACTTTACTATTTTCACTACTAATTATTGCATCTCTAATATTTTGATACAAATTTTTAGTTGCTATATCTATGAAAGTTTAAATGGAAGTTTGCACAATACTAAAAAGTATGATTATTTTCTTTCGGAGTTGAAAAAATTAAGAAGAAGTATCAAAAATAAGTGTAGAATTTTAATAAGAATTTTTAAAAGAAATTAAAAAATTGGATCAAGAATTTATTTAGAAGATCATATTTTTTAACATGTCTTAGGATATTATAGTAGTAATTGAGGAATTGCCTCTAATATCGTGGAAAAAGTAAGGTAGTTTTCTAGCCCCATCTACCGGGTATAAAGGTATATACCACTCACCTAGTAGTGTAAAAAGAGGAAAGACCTTATATTGTGTGGATTGAATACAATCATTTTCTCGACTGTCCGCTTCTTTAGTTGATAAAGTCATGATCGAATTAAGTTTTGACTGTAAGATCATAAAAGGACAAGATAAATAAAATAAAATGCACCAGAAAAATGTTTTCCATTCATATTTCATGCTTATATATGCATTATGACTCATATTCCGTGTGATGATATATTTCAATATAAATGTGCATGTTCTTGTATATAGTTTTAGTATAAATGTGTATGTTCTTATATATATTGTGTTAGCTTATTTTGTTGCTATTTTATTACCCTTCAGATATCTGCATGAGTTAATGCCTAACGAACATAAGTGAAGATGAAAGTTTTAATTTTATTTTATATTTGGATAATTCATTCGAAATGTTTAGAATTTTAATATACTTAGTTAATTGAAGTTAAGATAAGAATATTATAATATTGTAAAATTTTAACAGTATGTCATGATGATAACATTTTCGTTGATGTTAGATTAGAGTTGCTTCTACAGATTATGATGGGTATATTGCATGTTTCTGCAAGTTAATATGAAATGGATTTTGATTTTTAGAGGTATCTTTTCTTATCAAAACTTAATATTGTATTCCTGTAGTATGATATTGAAGCCACTAATGGTATTACAGATATATGGATCCTGTGTAGGTTTATGTATATATTCATGTATATTTATCTCATTTAATAATGATAATAATGGCTGATGACGGAAATAAAGATGTGGGACGTGACAATTTTATTCCTTTAGAATAGAAAGTTTATATATATTATAGGAGCTGATCGAGATCTAACTCGGTTCCGTATTTCCTAATGAGCATCGCATTAGTTTTGATAGATGGTATCGGCTGTAATTCGATTCTTTTGGATTAGATCTATACTAAAATGTATTTTGGTTATTAAGAATTGGCTAAATGTTATATATGTAGATGAGTTATTAT